>LS997564.1:32467552-32576167 GCA_000469685.2 Haemonchus contortus
AGTGTGCCAACGTCGTACGATTGATTGATACAACTCATCTAATCGAAAGAGGTTATGAATGGCGATGTTCAAGCCAAAGAGAGGTCTCAATAACATCCAAACGTTGTGTGTAATCGCCAGCAACTGTGCAGAAAACAGAGAAGCTGATTAGATGGAGAATGAAACAAACCAAGGCATGAGGGCGCGAGGCGTTTCTTGGTTATGTGTATAAGTTCCATGATCATTGCTCTGCTTCGCATATCGGTATGCAGCAAGTCAAAGTTATTGAACGAGTAGAATAACAGCAGTGAAGAACCAAAGCTTCGATAAAAAAATTAGGTTTTTTCAGCAGAAAACTTCCCATTATAACTGGCTAAGAGTTGATTTTTGCGCAAATAAAAAAAGCAATAAAGTCGCGGTCCATAGCTCTATAAAATACTCCGCTTGGTTTCGCATTTCACCTTTCACTTGTGCACAAAAACAGAATTCTCAACCAGCACTATTAAAGCTTTTCCATTTCATATTTTTCTTGCCATTTTTCTTCCATTTCTTGTCATTCATTCGCTTGATAAAGATATGCAGACAGCACAATGAAAATGTAGTCTTCACACCTAATCGAGATTGGTCTTCATTTGTACAGAAGTTGACATACCCCTCAGGGTTCAACACTCTATCAGTGAAGGTCATTACTCAGTTGTCTCAGTAGAAACAAAAACCAAGAAGCATGCAATAGAAAAAGAAACACATAACAGTGTTCACTAATAATTCACTAGGGGAGGGTAACTACCCATCAATGGGGTCTTGGAAGAAACATGAACAAGGAAAATGCAGTAAAAGGAACGTACGTTACCAAACGATAGTTGAACAGCTCATTGATTGCAGAAAGTTACTTCCTACGATCAGTAATCGCCTTAGAATAATGTGTTCGAACGCGCTACACAACCGTCAATAAGCAGCGTTATAATAGAGGAAGTCGTCTGTCATCAAGGCCTTCCCGCAGTGCCAAGACACCCCGAAATAGCGTGCTGTAGCGCGAAACCGCGACGCAACCGCCTACACGTAGGGTTTGTCTGATTATGTTGTTTAAGTTCTTCTGGGTGTCGGGTGCAAAAACTCAACAGCTTGGGCCCAGTGTGAGTCCCTTTACCGTGGGGATGGTACATTCGTGCGATTCGAGCTACGCGCGGCGAAATTCATGGCTATTCAAATGACTCTGGCGCCTATTATTGGGGCACAAACTTGAAGTAGAATAGATTAGTATGGTCACCTGATCCTGCCAATCTATTCTACTTCAACTTTGGGCCCCAACTCTAGGCGCTGAAGTTCTCAGAATCGCTATGAATTTCGCCGCGCAATTTGCCGCGCGCAGCTCGAATCGCACGAATGTATACACACCCCCTTTACCGGATCGCCCGAGTGTCACGCCCATCGACCGATGATGGGTCAGACGAGTGTCGAGGCGATACAGATGCAGTATGTATTCGCGCCAGGAGCCACACGTTTTAGCATGCAACAGCTGATTGCCATAGTGTGGAGCGATGTTTTCTCCTTTTCTATTATTCTCTGGTATTCTTTTAACTGTTGCAACCCTTTTTCTAATTTTCTACTTCAAGAGGCTGAAAATGGTTGGCTATTTTTGCTGTTAGTAGTGTTTTTTTTGAACTTATGCTTATGAGTGAAAGAACTCTAGAAAACATTCTTGTATACATACTGTAGTCAGCTATCCGCACGAGGGCTCACACTTACGCAGCGATACACACTGTATAGCTCTACTTCCAGATATCACCTCTACTTCCTTTTTCTAGTCTCATTCTCGTCCAGCCCCCTTCAACGGTTCTTTGAAGCCTTTTATCACTTTGGAAACACTGGCTCGTGCACGTCCTTCGCCTTCATCGCACTATTTCCCACCTTCTCTTTCATTTTTCGTCATAATCAGGATAACCAAAATAATCGTGAACTGAGCCTTTAATAATAGGAAACCTTTATTTCGTCCAACTGGAGCAGACAAGCAGCGTGGAGGATGCTCGTAACATTCACGCCGCTTATTTGTATCTTACCAGAATAGCAGAAATCAATGAGAGCATCAAGCGTTGCCCCTCCAATATCGATCATTTCTATTTCCGCTAAAACAGAAATCGATAGGCGAAGTAACGCAGAGCTGACATCAGCAAGGAGAATATGATGAAACTGTAGAAGCACACATCGCAAGTTATGAACGTACGCTGCCGGGATTCGATCATTTCACTTGTGAACATGGCCCTGAAGTAGTCCGAGTAGGCAGCGAGTACGAGTCGATGGGCGCTGATGCGGAAATCCTGAGGAATTCCTCATTCGAGCACACTAAATCAACCCAATTACTGTGGCTTACCTCGGCTATCAAAGTCACATCACAAAAGCGACCGCCATCTCGCAAAGCAGCCAGCTTGGTGGCAAGATAGTGGTTGTGAGTTTGACTCTGAACACGTGACTAGAAAGGAAAAAAGCATGGCAAGATCCTGGTTACAGTGGGCTCGCTGGAAATGGTCAGATAGAGCACTCAACGATTATTATGGTTTAAGAAGACATTCGTATCATTCTGTATTCCCAAGCCTTAATCTGACTTAAAGGCACCGTTTACGATAAATTTAGGGTACCCTTTTTTGATGGGAATTCATAGAACTACTCTAGAATAAAGCGATAACAAAGAAAAAGCGCAAAAAACGATGAACAAAAAGAAGTAGAAAGGGTCAAAAAAGAACTGGAAAGGGGGGGGGGGGGTTGGACGAGTTTCACATTGGAAGAACGGCGGTTAAGGGAGTGTTCGGGCGAGTGCAGTCAGGCGACGCAATGTCTGCAATAGCAGACAACACACACAAGCAGACAACTTCGCCCAATGCGAAAGTGATGAACGGCAATTAGATTTCGTAGTCAGCCTAGCGAGGAGCGGAGGCATCCCGTCCCCCAATGTTCCTGCCCTTATTGTGCCCTATCCAGACCGTTTTCCGACCTCATTCCTGCAAAAATGGTATCAGAGGGGGCGTCGAATTCAAACCATGCGCAGATCTCCGAAACCATTTTTTTTCGTGAACGGTGCCTTTAAGTAAAGTTTGCAGCTTGATATACTGAGAGATAAGGATTGCCATCCGAGTACACGCATGCTCCGATGCTATCCCAGAAATACCTTCACCAACTTCATGTTTCACCTCAAAATCGAGCACATCCTCCGTAATATTACTTGCCACAGACGAGGCTGACATTTTCTTGCTTCGTACTATTCCTGCTGCTTGCATAACTGTTTACCTCTCGCAGGAAACTCTTTTGCCGATGTAACACCTGAAATATTTGTACTAGAAAACTAAGTCGTCGGATGATTCATTACTAATTAATTAATTCATTGACCGGGTGTCTTGAGATTTTAGTTCAACGGAAATGAAGTAGTTGCAATTGAACAGGCTGTAATGTATTAGAAGATGATCAGAAGATGGTTCTTATCTAAAATGAATTTGTTCAATGCAAATGAGTAATCATGAGTACCGCAAGGGCAGGCGAAGCCGATGACTGGCCGCTATCGATTATGGAAGTGCAGATCGTCAGGAAGTCAGATTACTAGCGCAGATCTTGCAAATTGCTTGAGAGGGTGTTGATCGGAAAGTTAGCGCAATGCATGGAGACAGATGGGTTTCGGACGACATTCTGCAGGAGCCAAACATGTGTCGAAATCCTTTTTTGTCGTGGGCCATAGCGCTCGAAGTGGTCACTGACCTGTTATCGCATCACTCGATGAGACCAGCCGGCGTATCATTCATCTTTGGAAACTGACTGACACGAATGCGACATCATGGTTCCTTCAAATAAGCATCAGTAAGTACCTTACACCCATTGTCCTCCCAATGAAAAATCGCCATCATGTAAACATTGGTCAGGAAGCCACCTACCCCTAACACTTTTAGCTTAAAGGCGGTGTCGTAGTCGCAACTCACCGTCTTTTTAAATTTCTCAATGAACTGTCGCAACCAACCAATCTGCATGTCAATGGTCGTGCCCTTCCCATACGCTACCAAACAATGTTCTTACCCTTCCCTACAGTACTCGGATGTAACGATAGACTCGGGCAGGCCACATTATGGCTATCAGAACTCATTGCAATGGCTCGAATCGAGGTGTAGGGAATAAATTGCGGATATCGCCGAAAAATGTTTGAAAATTGCGGTAAAATTATGAAAAAGCTGGATTGGTGATAGTGGTCGAAATCTCTCGAGAGCGGGATAGCTCGCTGTTGAGCTGACACACGTAGACAGATATGAAGGAAATGAAGCACGTGGGAATGCTTTGTCAATTGATTTCAACTTCTGGCATGTGATGAAAAAAAGATAAACAAATAGATAAATAAATGATTTGTTTTTTACAGATGGCATCGCTCTCAGGACAGTCCGTTCCATAACGACGTGTACTTGATGGCGGCGAAGACCGGCCCGTCGTCGAGACTCGAACAGATGCCTGTGCTTTACGGGCAACGTGGTTCATTCTCTTTACAATACGAAGGCGTCACTTGCTCTTATTTGGTGAAAGGGTAAAGAACATCATCTGAAGAGCTTCGCACATCGGCACAGGGAACGGGGAACGCTCACAGGCAATTATAATTTCTGTTTGGTGCAGATATCACTTTCAAAAAAAAAATTCCATTATCTTGTTCGAAGATTAAGTTTGAATGTAAGCAACCATCCAGACACCTCTATTACTATTTCATCTCGAGAAAACGCTCCAATACCTTATCATCCCATAGACTTTGCAAAGAAGTCACTACCGGGAAGTTGTCCTGAATGCGGAAAAAAACATCTATACAGATCTCTGCTCCTTCCAACCAGTTGGTATGCCTCCAATCCAACTGATAGCATGATCTAACAAAAATTCAGCATAGTTTTCTAATTTTATAAGATAAGCCTGTTATCAATCGATCGCGGTTGGATATGAAAACGTGGACTCATGGCGGTAGTAGTCCTGATTGCCGTTGTCGTGGCTGTACGTGGAGTTAATACTCCACGTTTGCATTTCTTCTACGCCATCTATGACCTGATGGCATGTATGTTCCTATGAACAACTGGCTAGAACCTGAGAACTCCTGAGCTGTAGAAGCGAAAAGTGACTTTCTGTCAGTTTCTGACCCTTTTGCTGAAAAAGGCATGAATTTTATGGCAGACATGAGATGTTTGAGATCCCAAGGCCGGTGTACCTTACCAAATGTACATGGTCGGCAAAATAGTAATATGCAGAACTTGCTTTCGAGTTACAAGGTAATTTTGAGGGTTATCTCAGCAATGAGCACCATTGAAGGGCAATTGCGTGTCGCATTAATCCACAAGATCAATTTCCAATGGCCACCCCATGTAGAAACGGTAGTACTCTTAACCAAGCGGTAGAGTAGATATAGATCGTAAAATTAAACGCAAAAATCCTAGACAAGGCTTACGCGCACTGCGTGATCGTCTTTGTTTCAGTACTTGTAAAGAAATTGGGCGTCGATCCATCCAGTTTTTGGGATGCGCCCCCGCGCTCGACTTCCTATTAGAATTGTTGTGGCACCTTGTATGAATATGTGGCCTAAGGAGAATTGTGCTTATCCGATGTTAAGATGAGCGCTTTTATCCTCCAGTACGAGTCAGGTAACACGCAACCGAACCCGGAGGTATCGAAGCTTTGGTTGGCTTGAGTAGTATCGATCGGGATTCGATACCCGGACGAGCGTGTTATAATGTGCGCTACCTGCCACTACATCATCTCCTCCATGCAGGTGGCTCTTCGGTAACAGTACCACTCTGTAACATACCCGTAACGTACACAGGTTAAACAATACACCACAACCTCACATCTCAAATCAGCCAATATGCAACCGTAGTTCTTCGTAATTTGTCTGATTGTGAGCTTTCAGTTTGAATTCGGCTGCCCAACGGATTTATGAGATTACCGGATTCACACCTTCACCATTTGGTTGTATACTGTTGCTCTGAATGATCACATAAGTAAAATAACTTCTTTTTGGAAACATTGTAAGAGATTAATTGAATTGGTTTAGTTCGCGATATTGAATGGTTTCTGAGATCTCTGCGTACGATGAATTCGGAGATTGTACCGTGTGTATCCTCGTACGTGTTTCACCGGCATTGTAGAGGTTGCATCGATCACAAGGGAGTCCACGTAGGAAGTTCAAACAACTTCTCATGACCCATAGCAACGGTGAAAGGCAAATCTACACAGTTCCGGCTTCATGTAGTCAGCTCTTAGCGCAATTGCAACAATTGAAATCTCGTCCGGATACCCCTTCCATGTTATTTCAGTCATGGAAATCTCGTCCAACCTCCATTTTCCTTACTTTTAATAGCCATATTTTTCTCGAAATCGGCGAATCTCACTATCGAAGATCTATTTTCAAACTATACTTCTGCTTTTCGACTAAAAAGGGACACTGCAAAATGGTCGTGAACTGTGCCTTTAGAAAATGAGAGCAGTTTAAGAAGTGAAATTTAGAAATGAAGTGCTAGAGTAGTACAATCGGGGAAGCTGCGCACTGGTTGTTGAACAGCGTTCCAGCTTCGGTAAGGGGACAAGCCCATAGAGAATCTGGGTTTCAGCTTCGTCGCAGATACCCTCTCCCTGAGGACATTCAGTACAGAAGAAAGTTTACATTTGACACAACTTGGAAGGTAATTGGATTCAAAGCCCGTCGTGAGCACATTATCTCCTCAGAAGCCATTTTGATGGTCAAAATTTCTTTCGTCTCTAACATCTTGTCTTCTATATTTCATTCAGAAAAGAAAATATCAAGTTATACTCAGGCAATACTGATATCTTTGTATCTCTTCCCTACCCCTCTCTGTAGAAGCAAAGGTCACAGATTTTTACTCAATATTTCTATGAAACTGAATTCAGGATTCCTTGGAATATTGCTAGTAAAAAGCTACGTGTGCGGTGTAATGGGAGAATAAGGCGGAGTACTGCTCCTAACTTCACCGTATCGACGACTATCAGCTGGTAATGGCATAGCGTATAGTACAGCTTTCAGCAGCCATTGTCCTGCGTGGTAACTCAGCCTTTGTATGATCTGACGCCTTGAGTTTGGGCAATTTCTGTCAAAACATTGCATGAATGAAGCTGTTAATGAGGTATAACGTAGAATCATCAATCATCGTTAAGTTAATAACTTAATAACAACACTATGAAGAATAAGAATCCGTAAGTTCCAAAAAGTATTCGTTTTGACTTGATGTTTTGTTAACTGCTGTTTTAACGCCGCAGTACGCGAAGCGAAAGTCTCACAAGGTTGGCGATTTATGGACAAAACTTCAGTCTCAGACGGGACTCGAACCCGTACTTGTCCTTTCCGGGGACCGTGCTCTTATCCCTTACACTACCGAGACCCCGCTTGCCCTCGCCTTCTTAATGGCTTATATGCCATAGCTTATCAGCACTCACACGTACAACGTGTGATTTGACACGTGACAAAAAGTATTCATTTCGAAGTCTTCTGGGTGGGAGGGATTTCAGTTAGTACAGCCATCTCGTTAAACAGTCGCCAACATCTTTATAATAATAAACTTCAACAAAAAGGAGGAAGTCCGACTTCAAATGGGCCAAACGTCGAGGAGGAAGTCCGACTTCAAATGGGCCAGACGTCGAGGTAGAAGAAGTACTTCAACAAAGTTGGTGAGGTAGGTGTAGGTGTTTACGCAGTATAAAGGATTTAATGACAAGGAAGCCGTTTAGTATAGAAAATAACTACTTGAGTACTTCCCTCTGTCGAGTTGCACGAAGGGCTGCACACAGCTGTTCATTACTCAACCACAATGCGCGAGAATGGGTTCTGCGATCTCACCGGGACCCTCCACCAGTGAACGCTGGCAGCCGCGAGTCCATAGCTATAGCTTCAACAGGAATACCGTCGTTCACCATATTATACCATTCGTCGCCCAACGCAAATCAGTAAGTCTCGTTAAAATGGTGCGTGCCACGCCTCTGGCTGCCATTGAGCATCGTAGCCACAATTCAGGTCATTTAGACTGTGCAAGTAGCTGCCATGACTGACGAACGCTCGTGTCAATGTTTTTACCGTTCACCAACATTACAGCACTCGGCTAGGGTAATAGGTTCGATCAGGTCGAGTTATACCCACTGAATCTCATTGCCTCGAACCGAGGTTACGGCATGAAAATACGATTGTTCTACTGCGTACTACATTGGAGGTAGCGTTTGAGGGCAAAAAAATTGCCTTGGCCCAATGACCATATTTTTGGTTTTATGGGAAAGCTGTGGTTCTAAAGTGAAGCAAATTTGTCAAGGTGTATAAGGAGCTCATGTAGGACGTGCCATAGGTTAGATTTAGTTTCTGTACGAAACTTTCCTTGATTGGAGCCCCTACAAGAAAAACCCGTTTCGTTAAGAGGCATACACAAAGTCTTGAAATCTTTTTGTCTGCGAAGGAAACCTCATCGATTCTCCTAACCGCACTTCTGCTTCACGGCTTCATGTTTGTTTCTCCTTCCTATAATATATCCTGACGTCGGCTGCCTTCATTTTGTAGGAGGGTCTCTGCTGTGAAAGGGATAGAGCAGGAGATAGAGCATCATTTGAAAACCTTTTCATTAAAAATAAACGAAGAAAGTGCAGGCAGACAATGTCCGTTTCTACTTTGTTGTTGCTGTGGCCCTTCCATGCAGGTCTGCCCAAGGACCTTATCTCAAGGAACCTGAATCTAAGCATCTCTACTATCACATTTATCAGTCTATTACTTTATGTAACTGCTCAAATCGATCAAATGAGTAGTTAAAAGTTTTCCATTGAACAGAACTCCGGAAAAACAAAAGTACAGTCCAGTTTCCAGCATACTGAATGAAATTTATTGAATGATCTTCACAGAAAAACAATCAGAAACATTAATTCTAAGCGAAACATCCAGAAATAAATGTACATGATTCCAAAGGTTTCGGTGATATGAATATCGAGCGGCTCCAGAGATTGTTAGAATGCGAAGATAGAAACAAGATGCTGCTGCCTTCGAGACGATTTTCTTTTGCTTTTTCGATTTCTATAGCTTCTATAGAACAGCCACCCCAGCACAGAAATGTCTAAAAAAATTTGTATTGACCAGAAAAGCTCGAAAAATGAAGGTACGGTCAAGCACACCAACTAACTTGCAGTTCATGTTACTGTGAAGTTTCCATTGGTTCGTCTTAGGATCAAAAACTTCAACCGAATTAGTAGCATGCCCACCAATAGCATACAGTTTTCCGTTGACTGCAGCCAGACCTAACTAAAAACGGTACAATACTTTATTAACAAAAATGGATAAAGTGGTATAGTGAATACAGCTGACATACACCACTTCGGCTACAGTTCATATCAGCCACTGAAGTCCACTTATTAGCACGGAGGTCGTACTTCTCAGCAGAGCTCATACTTCTTGAACCTTTTTTAGATCCACCCGCTACATACAATTCGCCATGGAGCACTGCGGAACCATGGCTCTCTCGAGGGGTTGACATGGGACAAACCCTTTTCCATCTACCGACTCGTGGGTCGAACCTGAAACACGAGAGGCTATTTTGGTGGCTGTCCAGATGCACTAATATACCCGAAAAGACCTCAACAGCAGAAAAAATGGGTACAGAACCATTTCTAGAATAAAAGAAGCAGTATAGACGACTCCCAAAGTATCGTCGCCAATTTATCGGAAAAACTGTACTATCGTTCCCCCCTCCTGATTCTGAATATCGAGGAGGCACAGTACTCCTACATGTCCTGTAGTATGTTTGATTATGAGTTCGTTTCGAAAGGTTAATAATTATGAATGAGTTTCCGACCCCAGTGAAGGATAATTTACAATAACCTCAACCGCTCATTGTGTTGATAGGCGTCGTGTTTAGCTGTTTCAAATTAGCGTACAAGACAATCATGATTTCTAGCCCCTTTTTTCTAATTGCTTCAGGAGAGTAGTCCCTTTCCTCATTGTTCCACAAGAGTAATCAAAGATGTTTAATTTACGAAGCTCTGCTCAAAGCAGTACAGTGTCACCAGATTGAAACTGACTCACCTCTCTACGGTACTTAGAGCGGTTTCTCTTTTGCGCCCTCCAGCTGCGTAGAGGCAACCATCTAATATGGAAACAGAAAGAGAGTCTCGGTATGAACCCATAGGTGCGACAGATGTCCACTCATTTCGCCGAACGTCATAGCTGCAGCGACATGGCGGAATTCATTGTATGCGCGAAGCGACTAAACCTGCTCTACCGTTCAACAATGTTCAGACTTTGACGTCTAAGATCCTCACAGCCACCAATTGCATAAAGATGTTCTTCCAGAGCAGCTACACTTATCCAAAATCGACTAGTGGGACAGGGAGCGACGTCAGACATCCACTGGTCAGTTGCAGGATTATATCTGAAAAGGTACATTGAGAAAAGCTTAATTCTTTCCATCTCACATGGCTACACAAATGGTTCCAATGAAACAACTATCATTCAATTCTAGCGACAGAACTCAAACTTTGGAGGAATTTGCTCCAAAAACCGTTCTTTTTTTTCGAAAATGCAGCCCGTGTAAAGCGAACTAGTTTTTGTTTATTTCCGAGTTTTTCGTTGAAAACTGATCTTTGACTGAGTGAAATAGCAGGGTCGCACTAACTTAAATCTGATTCACGGATAGTACTACAGAAAAATTGCTTTTATTTAAGGCTACTCTGTTTTTTAGTTAAAGAACGCAGTACCTCTCAATGCTGTTCAAAGCATCATAATTCCAATCTTGGCCACACACAGCGTAAATGAACCTGTCGACAACAGCAACGCCGCCATTAGACCTTAGGGAATTCAGTCGTTCTCGGAATGGTAAGCACATCTTAGAAGAATGTTGTACCTTAACTGGTTCAAAGGAGCAACATACTGCCATATAGGATTAGCACCTTCGGGATCCATGCGTTCGACCCTCCTCTCTTCATATCCACCCACTGGAGTTGTAAATTTCAGAATAAGACCATTAACTTCCTACATAGGTGAATAGCTAGAAAAAGCCAATATGGGAGCCGTTATGGTGAGAAAAACCCAAGTTAGACTTTGGACTCTTCGACAATAAGATTTCGTTAAGCCTCATACCAACATAGATTACTTCAGCGTGCTTCGCTTTATCGTTCGAACATTCAAGGGTGGAAAATCGAAGAATTAGGTCATCCTAAAACTTGAGCCACTTGAAAGGGTAGGGAATACCAGCTCATGACAAATTTACCAAACGAATTTGTTAAGAGCAGTCTTCTAGCGAAAGCTTCTGACCTTTGCTTGGTCGACGAAATCGCGGCAGGTCGCATCCCCCATCACTAGCGCATTTTTACTTACTGTGTTGACAAGAAACTCCGGCCGACAACGGGGAAATCGTATGTGCTCCAGCAGCTGCAAAAGTTGATCGGAGGTTATTATTTGAAGAACCTTCTGACTTTTACCTGCGGGAGCAACTGCTTCCGAGATGACAAGTCGAACTCAACCCACTGAATAACAGCAGTGAACACCTGGAGTCATACTTGTCTTCAGCGCACTTGAAAACAACAACACGTAAAAAACACTGAAAAACTGAAGGTTTCTACCATTACCTTCTCTTCAGAGCGTCCAACGAGCTTATCGTTTGACAGGAGCTGGACCAACTGATTTGTTGGAATATGGTAAAACTCTTCAGTGCCAATAATTTCCCGAAAGAATGAAAACAAAGTATTTGTGAACGACGAGCCAAAAGCAGAAACTGGCTACCTCGAAATTCTCCAGGATGTATTCATCAGCAAAACGAATGAGCTCTAGACAGGAGTGACTGTCAGCGAATTCCCGAATTCCCACGCAATTCGACGGGCGTGACTGCTTCTTAAGGAACTCACAACAAGCCTCCTAGGTATTCATTAGGTAATACAGATTATCGCTATTTATCGAGATCTTGAACATAGAGAACCTTGACTTCTTCCAACTGGAACAGACAGGCAGCGTGGAGGGTGCTCGGAACGTTGACGTCGCTGATCCGAATCTTACCAGAATAGCAGAAATTAACTAGAGCATCAAGAGCTGCCCATTCGATATCGATCATTTCTACTTCTGCTGAAAAAACGATAAGCGAAGTAATGCCGACCCGACATTAAAAAGGAGAACATGATGAGACTGTAGAAGCACACATCGTAAGTTATGAACGTACGTTGCCGAGACTCGATCATTTCACTTGTGAACATGGCCCTGAAGTAGTCCGAGTATGCAGCGAGTACGACTCGATGGGCGCTGATGCGGAAATCCTGAGGAATCCCTCGTTCAGGTTCACTAAAGTACTTTTGCTTTGATGTGGCCTACCTTGGCTTTCAGAGTCACATCACAAAAGCGACCGTCATCACGTAATGCAGCGAGTTTGGTGGCAAGGGAGCGGTTGTGAGTTTGACTCTGAACACGTGAATGTTCTCTATGGAGTAAGGGAACAAATTTCAATGAAGAAAGGCCTGCGTGACTGGGCACTCATTGCCGTTATTTTGAAGGCGACTGAGATCAAGGGAATGGAAAAGGACCACTCGAACTTCTGGAGTAATGTCTCTTCAGTTAATACCCAGGTGGACGACCATGAACGAAAGACGACAGTTTATTGGAAGTGAGATGGCAGCGTAGCGGTCAGCTACCAGTCACTTACGGAAAGGAAAGAACACGGTCTCGGCAACCATTCCCTAGAATCAAAACCAAATACCTTTAACATGAGCTTTTCACAGAATATATTTTGATAGTAGCACATGACGAATTCTGGATTACAGTCGACTCGGTGCCTAGGGTAACCAGCAACTTCTGAAAAAGTTTCTGACGAACTTTTTCTGTGATGGAAGAAAGCCGTTTCTTCCTGTAATCCCATCCGAAGTAATCCTTTGCGAAAAGGAACTTGCGGCTTAGGGATACTGGGAGTTGAGGGGTGCCATTTAGTTACAGGGTGCGCCAAAATTACCTGCTCAAATTTGCAGAGTTTGACCTATCGATTTAATGCGGCGATGATCTATCGATTAGCCGCGAACATGTTAGACACTTCTTCCTTTATCAAGAACCCAAGCTTCGATCCTCAGCTCTTGCTCCTTTCAAAATGGTTGGACCTCATCCTCTCAGACCCGCGATTATTCAGTTACACCAGATGGGTCGCTGTTCCAAAACCATCGCAGAAACTCTATCAGTCAGCAGAAGAACAGTGGACTCCACCATCAAAAGATTCAAGGAGCTTGGTACTTTGGAAGACCGCCTAGGAAGAGGAAGAAAAACCACCGCAACTTCCACGAGAAATGTTAAAGTTGTACGGGATATGGTGCGACGCAATCCGAAGAGGTCGATGAGGAAGATTGCCAAAAAGCTGGGAATAAGTCATACTTCCGCTCTCCGTATAGTCAAAAAGAAGCTGGGATTGACACCTTATCGATGCCGAAAGGTGCACCTCCTTACTGCATCTATGAAGAAAAACCGGGTCCAGAAGTGCAAGATGCTCCTCCAACGGTTCACGTCGGCGCGCCACCGAGACATTGTCTTCTCCGATGAGAAACTGTTTACGTTGGAGTCGACCTTCAACCGTCAAAACGATCGTGTGCTCTGCTCGACAGCTGAAGAGGCTAACGTGAGTGGAAGAATTCATGGGCGCTCTGGGCATGCAGAAAAAATCATGGTTTGGGCAGCGATCACCTACGAAGCGATGTCTCCGCTGGTTTTCATCGACAGCGATGTTAAAATCAATACGGAAGTCTACTCGTGCTGGAAAACATCTTGCTTCCCTAGACACAATGTCACTTCGGCTCTAGACCGTTCGTGTTCCAACAAGATTGAGCACCGGCTCATAGAGCGAAGGTGACGCAGCAGTGGTGCCGAGACACCCTCCCAGGATTTATCAGTGCTCATGAATGGCCTTCTAATAGCCCTGATCTGAATCCAATGGATTATTCCGTATGGTCGCTGTTGGAGAGCAAGGCCTGCTCTATGCAACATCACTCAATCAATTCGCTGAAGAGGACCTGCTCAGAGCATGGGAAGAAATACCTTTGGAGTACCTTCGCGCCACAGTGGACGATTTCCCCTCACGTCTGAGGGCCTGTGTCCGAGCCCGTGGAGGGATTTTTGAGATTTGAATTGACTGTGTGTAATGACTTGATGTAAATAAAGTGTTGTAAAAAAATTAGTCCTCAACTATCTTTTAACCGATTTTACAGCGGTGAATATTTGAGCAGGTAATTTTGGCGCACCCTGTACATGCCTCATTGCTATCCTTCAAACCACATTATACTCTGAGCCGGATCTATCTGCGTCAAGGAACAAGGTAAGACCGGCGGACTCACTAAGGCAAGCTGCTTCTCTTAGAGAACGGATAGCCAATTAAATTGCCAAGGCGTTCAAGTCAGGGAAGTCGAAAGGCTCTAATAATTCGGTTGTAGACACTTAGATAAGTTGAGGCCATGTAATTGGGCCTATGCAAGTTCCCATAATAATGAATATATTCAGTAATACTTCTGTTGTTAAGTGAGTTAACCTAAAGCACGAACTAGTGGTTTGTACGTCTTTGGAGTGGCTGCTTTCATAGTCCAAGACCAACAATCGCGCGACTGATCGCCAGTCGCTCGCGAGACGGGTCCGCGATCAGTCGCGCGACCGGTCGCGGACTCTGAAAGATGCCAGTGAGAGCCCCCAGAACAAAGACCATAATCAAATATACTACTACCTCAAAATCGAAAATATCTTCCACTTTCCCATATTGCTTATTCTCTGAAGGAAGCGAACTCAAATGGCCTGATATTTTCACGATTTTGCGCGGTATCTGCTGATTTCACAACGACGTTCTCCTCTGTCAACACGGTATCTGAACGGAGATGTTTAGTAGACCGATAGAGAAAAGTAATACAAATCAAGCCGTGGGCACATTTCATTTCAGAGCATACGAGGGAAGGAACGAAAAGGCACTCGTGTATTCCACTCGTTCTATACTGAGTGAGAGAACTTACATCCCACATAAGCAGAAACCCCAGGAATCTAGAATCACACAATCTCAATCTCTAAATCTAGAACTGTCCCACAAATCAGGCACCTACAGGTCAATTACGTTTGCAAAAATTCACTGATGGCAAAATTGGTGAATGTAGGTATATTTGCCAGGGTAAATCCTAGAGCGGACTTTGGAGTTTGGTACAAGAAAGCAAATCTTTCGGAGCAACCACTCGTCTAGAAGCCAGTGAGAACTCAATGACGACGGACTGGAATAACAAAAAAGCTATCCTTATCCAAATGGGGAGAGGAATGAAATGATAGTATAGACCGAAATGCTATTTAAACGAAACCTAATTGGATTTTATTCAGGGAGGTTAAGCAGACTTAAAGCTGTGCGGTACGGCAACAGATCCATCCCAAAGAACGTATGAGTCAGGAATTTGTTGCATTGCCTCCTCGATCATAGGCGTCTCCCGATGAAAATCGATCGACTGGGACTGTCGAAGAATTCATCAACATCGACAGAACATTCGAAAGCTGCTTCGGGATGAGGGAACAGCTCAAACCCTCTTCAAGTACTATCGGGACAACTTATTTCAGGGTGAACATGAAGTAGGGGTGAGTTACTATTCAAAACTCCGAGGTATAATTGTACTGGTTTTACGTTTGAGTCCTTTCTCTACAACAGTTGTATGTATGTGGTCAGTGTGTTATCCATCTCAAAGCTCTCACTACCTTCGAGCGCTTATCCTCAGCTTTACATCCTTTTTTGCAATGTAGTAAGTCGATTGAGCCGTCAAACCATTCTTGGTCGCATTTTTGGTCTTCAGCTTGTAGGCGCCGAGCATAGGGTGGGAATCTCAGGCGTCATTTTCAGTCGTACTCTTTCCTAGAAGCATTTTCTTCTCATATTTTACGGAAAAGGAGTACAGATCTTTGTTTCCCTCGAAGAAAGATCCTTCTCACCAACCTGTCTAATGTAACACCATGACCGATCCTTAATTTAGTTCTCTTCTTCCTCATGATATCTATCCAGATATTATGGGGAACTAAGAGGCTTGAGAAACGTTCGATTGAATCGATGCCTGAATTATGGCAGCAGCAGCAGTTCTCTTCGGTATGTCCAAGGTTGAAGTGAGGTGGAGTTCGCCGCCTTACAAATTTGAGTGAAGCACTTCAGATTTACACCGTTTACGGCAACCCGAACATGCCTCGCTGCGAATGAGCCTTCGGTTAAATGCCCTCCATCCGCCTAGGCTCACTGTCCTCCTATGAATAACTATGAAATTGAACCTGAAATTATAAAGATGAGAACTAATCATCTTGACAATCGCTGACGAATTCATGAATGCTCTTGGCTAATAATATTATAGTATGTACCATGCTACCAAATCCAGTGATGTCCTTCGAAAGCGGAAATATGAGGTCAGCCGGAGAAGTAGCGAGGCCTGTAGAACTCGCTATAGAGCTGTGAGGGAAGATTTCGAACTAAAGAACATTTTCAACATCCATTTGTGCTCCTTGCCAATCCAAAAAGGACAATTCGCAATGCCCTTCACACGTGGGAACGGTTCTACTATCGCAGGTGTAGGGCAAATTTTAGATTAGGAATGAAAAATATGATTGAGAGACGGAGCCTCCGTGCAGTGCTTGATCAGGTGCTGTTAGGGGCCAAAGCTCTCAATAACAACTCCAATTCATTCGATGTACCTGAGCGGGAATTCTTCCTGACCTTTACGGAATTTCAGTTTGAACCCCGAGCTAACCTCCACATACACAAGTTTCCCAAAGTTGAACTTATGAACTTCTGGGCTGTGAATGACAACGGAATTCATTTAAACGTCTACTCATATTATGAACAACAACAATCTACATCCTCCTGTATCACATGTCGTCCCATTAATCTTCAGTTTCCTCGAGCGGGCGCTAGTAACGTCTCTATCCGTCCGTGTAGTGAGCTGGAGTGGACCAGTGGATCGTCCTCGCTCAAGGGACATTGGTCATAGTATTCCTTTGGTGCAGAGCTCTTCGAGTAGAAGTCTAACCATATTGCTGGGGCCGCCCTGCTGTTTGAAAAACACATGAAAATAATGAATAAAAATAATAAAAAATAAAAACATCCTACAACTGATTTTCAAAGAGTCTTTACCTCCTGCCTCCTTATCCTCCTTCAATGCTTCAATGTGTACATTAGCATGTTTTCTTGATTGTTAATTTTTCCACCACATCGACAAACTCCAATAGCATCCTCCCACCGCTCCAAACCATTACTGAAGTGGGATTATCTGCTCTTCCGACGATTTTTGTTCGAGACAGCTTCTTCAAGTGTGTAGTTCAAGTGTAAGGGATAAGAGCACGGTCCTCGAAAAGGACAAGTACGGGTTCGAGTCCCGTGCCAGACTGGGGTTTTGCCCACAAATCGCGAACCTTTTCAGCTGTTTCAATGTTTTTTGCCGAACGCGATCGTTTTGGTGAGAACTGCTATCGTGGAAGTTTTCGGTCGAAGAAAACAAGGCAGATGCGTGTCTCTACTGCCTCTTGTAATCGGAAAGGGAGAGGCATTTTTGCCGCCATAAGGATTACACTTGATTTCCCCTTAAAGGCAAGGTTCACGATAAAAAAAGGTTACTGAGTTCTTCCTTTAGAAATACTCAGCGCC
Source organism: Haemonchus contortus (assembly GCA_000469685.2). Classification (NCBI taxonomy): domain Eukaryota; kingdom Metazoa; phylum Nematoda; class Chromadorea; order Rhabditida; family Trichostrongylidae; genus Haemonchus; species Haemonchus contortus. Next base: position 32,485,162 of record LS997564.1, read on the forward strand.
CCCCATGGGTTTTAGAAGGGACCCTCTCGCTTCCACAACCTCGGCGCTTAGGGCATAGTGAAAGCCCCGTTGCTGCTGTAGTTCGCTTTCCCGCCCCTCGATCGGTGTCACGTTATACGAGTGTCGAGACAATACAGATTGCTATTATTCGTTCTAGGACCCACGCACAGTCAGCTAATCGCCAAGTGATGAGGCGATGTTTTTCTCCCATTCTTTTTTCCTCTGTTTTTCTTTTCGCTGTCGCGATCCCTTATTCAGTTTCCTACTTCTGGAAGCTGAAAAAGGTAAGCTACTTTTGCTGTCACTAGGGTTTTTGTGTTTATTTATGCTTATAAGGGAATGAATTTTTTCTTACCATTTTCTGTTATTCGCACCAGGACCCACACGCGCGTAGTGAAATTAATTGCTTAGCTCGTCCGGACGCCCCACTCTTTTTCATTTTTCTGGTCTCATTCTCACCCACCCCCTTTTCAACGGTTTTCCGAATCCTTTTTTCACTTTGGAAACACCGATGCACGCAGTTTCTTCACCTCAGTCGCACTAGTTTCGATCTTGTCTTCCATTTTTCATCATAATCTGAATTACCCAAAATTATCGCGAACGGTGCCTTTAATAACCCGTCCTACCCAATACTTTGATATACTCGTAACCCTTAGAGTAACTACTGCAAGTATTTTCACGACTCTTGACACTGACATGGTCCATAAGAATTTATACGACCGGATCACCAAGAAAGCAAACCAGCACGGAAAGGGCGCCAGATTGAAATAACAGTAATTTCTTGCGAAATCCTAAGGGGCTCACTGGTAGGAAAGGCTGCAAAATGGACTAAGTGATCGCAGTGGGCAACAGGCGAATCCCGACATACTGTAGGAGCGACATTTATTTCAAGTAGTTCCCTTCAGGGAACACAGTGGGTACAGCTGTTCGTTACTTCACCATAATGCCCGAACACGGATTTCGGATCGCATCAGGTTCATTGACCTCACTAGCAGACTAGTCTCGAACACTACGGCTTCGACAAAATATAGTTCTTACCATGATGTACAATTCGTGGCCCCATGCAATACGATCGCGATTTAGTAAGCCTTGGTTGGTAGGTTCGTGGCACGCCTTCTGTTGCCACTCAGCATCGCAGTCACAGTTCTGCCCTGATAAGACCATGCAAGAAGCTGCCGTTACTAACCAATGCTCATGTCAATGCTTTTAACATTCACCAACATTACAGTACAAGACTGGGGTGAAAGATTCGCTCGGGAGAAGCTATATTCATGGAAGCCCCCTATATTCCCCTTAACCAAGATGTATGGCATGAAAATGCGGATCCTTTGCATAGCAATTATATGTAGGTGGGAGCGCTGAGGCAAAAAAGTTGGCTCGACCTCAACGGCCACATTTTACTTCTAAGGAGAATTTGTACTTAGAAAGTGAGCTGACGCACAAAGTACGCATAATTAATGGTGTATGAAGAGCTCAGCATGCAGGATCCATCGACTTGATTCAGCTTCTGCAAAAACCTTCTCTCGGGTAGAGCTTCTGCCAAAAAAACCAGCTTCGCTACAACGCATAAGTAGAGCCTCGAAATTGTTTTGACAGCAAGGAACACCCTCTCGATACTTCTACCCAAGATTTACTTCACAGTAAACATGTTTCCTCCTTTTTCCGATATCCAAGCTTGCAAAATTTGGTTGAGAGTCTCAATTGTGAAAGGGATAAAGGTTCAAAGAGCCTTCCACTTCTGATAGAGGGGAAAGCGCCCGCAGACGAAAATCACTTCATTCATTAATGCTGTGACCTTCCCATAAGAAGGTACATGTGTAATTCGTCTGAAGAAGCGTGAATTTTCGCTTCTTCCTTGTACGTTCATCAGGTCCTTACTTTACGAAAATGATCACATTTACCAAATTGGAAGTTAAAATAATTTCATTGAATAAAAAGTAGCCCCATCTGAAATGCTGAGTGAAGTCCATTGATTAATCTTCACAGAAAACTATTTATTCAAAGTAAAACATTTCAAAAATGTCCATGATTTCCAAGTTTTCGGTAATGTGAACAGTGAGCGGCTTCCGAGACTATGAGGAATGCGAAGATGGGAACAAGATGCTAACACATTTGAGGAGCCTTTTGCTTTCTTGATTCCTAAGGCTTCTGTAGAACAGCCACACCAGGAGAGTCACGACTAAAACAGTTTGCATTAAGAGAAAAGCGTGAAAACTGGGCGTGCGGTTGAGGACACCAACTCACCCGCGGTTCATGTAACTGTGGCCTTTCCACTGATTCGTCTTAGGATCGAAAACCTCAATTAAACCATATGTTTTTGAACCATCGGTTCCACCAATAGCCCACAACTTCCCGTTGACTGCAGCAAGTCTTAACTGAAAATAACATAACTCCTCATTAACAAAAATGGACAAAGTGGTATAGGGAGTACAGCTGACTTACACCAACTCGGCTACAGCTCATATCAGCCACTGAAATCCACTTATTAGCACGGAGGTCGTACCTCTCAGCAGAGCACGAACTTCTTGAATCTTTCTTAGATCCACCCACTGCATACAAATCGCTTTGGATCACTGCAGAGCCATGCCTCTCTCGAGGGGTTGACATGGGACAAATCTTTTCCCAACTACCGACTCGTGGGTCCAACCTAAAATTAAAAAGCCTTTCTGATGGCTGTTACAAATGCATTTTAACATTTGGTCATAATTCGTCCGAGAAATCCTCGAAAGGAAAAAAAATTGGTGCAAGACCATTGTAAGCACGAAAGAATCAAATTTCATAGACGGCCCCCAAAGAATCCTCGCTCGTGTATCGGAAAAACTCTACTCTCCTGATTCTGAATATCAAAGAGGTACAGTACTCCTACATCCCTGAACTATGTGATTGATGAACTCGTTTCGAAGGGCTCTTGAGGGTTATGAGTTCGTTTCGATTTCAGTGAAGGATAATCTAACGAGACCTTAACCGCTCAAAGTGCTGATTGACGCCGTGCATAGCTACATTAAGTTGGCGTACCAGGCTATCATGATTTTTGGTCTTTTTTTGAATAGCTTCACAAGTACGGTCCTTTTCTAGTTGTTTCACGAGAGTAATTAAAGATGTTGATGCTATGAAACTCTGTTAAAAGCAGTACAGTGTCACCGGAATAAATCTGACCCACCTCTCTACGGAATCAATAGCGGTGCCATCGTGCCCTCCCATTGCGTAGAGGCAACCATCTAACACGGAGACAGAAAGGGTGGCTCGACATGATTTCATAGGTGCCACAGAGGTCCACTCATCCCGTCGAACGTCATAGCTAAAGCGACACCGCGGAATTCAGTTAATGTGATAGTCGATCATATCTGCCCTTACCATTCAACAACATCAAGGGAGAGGCCACTGGGCTTCTTGATGCCGCCTACTGCATAAATATGGTCGTTAAGAGCAGCTACTTCTAGCGAATACCGACCAGTGGGACAGGAGGCGACGTCAGACATCCACTTGTTAGTGATAGGATTATATCTGAAGAGATGAATTGATAAAACTAAATTCCTTCCAATCTAGCATGGCTCTACGAATGGCTTCGAAGAAACAACAATCATTCAGTCCCAGCGACGGAACTCAACCTTTAAAAGAATTTGCTCCAAAAACCGTCCACACTTTATTTTTAAAAATGCGGTCCGTGTATAGCGAATTAGTTTTTGCTTATTTCTGAGTTTTTCACTGGAAGCAGATCTTGGACTGGCCCTATTTCCAGTGGAAAAGCTGACCCACACTAACTCAAGACTGATTTGAAGGCAATACTACAGAGCTTTTAGCTGGAGCTACTCTGCCTTTTAGTTAAAAAACGCAGTACCTCTCGATGCTGCTCAAAATACCGATGCCAATACAGTAGCCACACATAGCGTAAATGAACCTGTCGACAGCAGCAACGCCGCAATAATCCCTTAGGGAATAGAACTTTTTGAGATGGAAAGCACATATTAAAGGAATGTTATACCTCTCCCGGTTCAAAGGAGCAACGTAGTGCCATACAGGATTAGTATCTTCAAGATCCAGACGTTCGACACTTTTATTGTATTTTCCACCCACTGAATTTGTACATTTTGAAATAAATGTATCAACTGGCACCACTCTACAGAGGTGAGGAATAGTCAGGAAAAGCCAACCGGTAAACCTCTGTGATGAAAAAACACCGGTCAAATTGTTAGGCAGTTTTCACAAAATACCCATTGTTACTCTTACCGTACCAACATATATTACTCCAGCAACCTCTTCACCGGTTCGAATGCGCCTCCTGCTTATCCTCGGGCGTTCAGATGTAGACGGTCGAAGAATCAGGGCATTCTGCAATCTTCAGGAAGTCAAAGACATAGGAAGTATGAGCTTTCAACAAATCTATGAAACTAATCTCACAAGTGTAACCTAGTGGAAAGTGCTTCTAACCTTTGCTTGATCCACAAGATTGCGGCAGGTGGGGTCTGCCATCACAAGCACATTCGTACTTATTGTATTGACAAGAAACTCCGGCCGACAAAGAGAAAATCGTACGTGTTCCAGCAGTTGTAATAGTTGAATAGAAGTGCGTAGTTGAAGAAGCTTCCAGGTTTTACCTTCGGAAGGAATTGCCTCCGAGACGACAAGTCGAACTCAACCCACTGAACAGCTGCAGTGAAAACCTGCAGTCATACTTCTCGTTAACACACTTGAAGACAAAAATACGCAGAAATTACCGAAAAAGTGACGAAGGTTCCTACAAAAGTGACGCATTACCTGCTCTTCAGAGCGTACAGCGAGCTCATCGCTCGATAGGAGCTGGACCAATTGATTTAATGGAAGCTGATAAAACTTTTCAGTGCCTATGATGTACTGAAAAAAAGCATGGTATTCGTAAGCGACGGCTCAAGACCAGAAACTGTCTACATCAAAATTCTTCAATATGTGTTTTTCAGCACAATAAAAATTCTGTGTACCCAAACCTTAATCTGACCCAAATAAAGTGTCTAGCTTGATATATGTACTGAGAGATGAGGGTTAACACATGAGTATTTGCCATACTTCGATGCTATCCCAAAAATACTGTCACTAACTACATTTTTCACCTCAAATTCAAAAATATACTCCTCAATATTGCATGGCACAGACGAAGCTGACATTTTCTTGCTTTGTGCTGATCCTGCTTATTTCACGGTGATAATCGCCTTTTGTAAAAATACTTTCGCCGTAGCGAACCTGAAATATTTGTGATCGAAAATTGAATCGCAGAATGATTCATTATTAATCAAATAACTCATCAACAAAAAGAAGCAAAAGAAGGCGATGCACCAATAAATCTAAAATAGACTTCCCATCTAAGCCTATAGCATTCATTTAGAGTGTCTACGGCCGTTTGTTTTGTAAGAATTTACTTCAACAGAATTGAAGTACATAGTTGCAAGTTAACAGGCCGTAATCTATTCCAAGAGGGATCATTTCTACAATAAATTTGTTCAGCACAAAGGAGTGGTCGTGAAAATTGGAAGGACTGGTGTAGCTAATCACTGGCTCTTTTCAACTACGGGAGTGTAGAATGTTTGGAAAGCAGAATAACAGCACAGATCTAGCAAATTGCTGACGAGAATGTTAATCGGAAAGGTAGCGTAATGATTGGTGGTGACAGACGGACTTCGGACAACATTCTGTAGGAGCCAACCATGTGTCTAAAACCTTTTGAGTCCATAGCGCTCCAAGTGGTGCACTGGCCTGTTATCGCATCACTCGAAGAGACCAGCAGGCGTACCCTTTATCTTCAAACATTTATTGGTACGAATGCGACATTACGCTTCAAGAAAGGCATTGTACGTCACGTCGTAGCTACAGCGATACAGTGAACTCAAGGTACACACCTTCCATGAGCCCTACCTTTACCGTTCAACAATGTCCAGCGGAGGCTTTGATGGTTAATAGCAGCTGCACCAGGTGAATACCGAATGGTGGGAGCGGAAGAGATGTGACACAACCATTGTCAGTAGCAGGATTATATCTAAAAATCAGCATCGAATGAACATTCTCCTGAACCGCGGATTTGTAGTTCATACGGCTCAACGAGTTGCTTCCGCTTAAGTGAGGGCCCAAATCTCGAAATCACCAAAATGACTCGAAAATTTGTCAGAGCAGACGGTGAAGAGCGGTTTATGATGCAACGAGCAGGTCTTGGCAAATATAGCAGGTTGTAAAAAGCAAAACGGTCATGATGATTTTAGAAGGAATACCTTTGTAGGACCACATTTCTAATTGAATGCTTGGCATATGAACTAGAACATGCTAGTTGAAATGTAACTCAAATTCATTTTAGTTGTCATGAGTTTCAAAAAAGATTACTGTAACTCTTGGAGCTATTCGAAAATATCTTGAGACAGAGACAAGCCTATTGAAATCCGTGGTTAGCAGCAATACGGGCATAAGCCCTACATATGTAGTCATTCTTCCTTGAGAACCGTAATTCCATGTCAGGATATACCATACCCATTTTTATTCAAAGGAACAACGTCAAACCATGCGGGATTGGCTTCTGGAAGGTCGAGCCATTTTGATCCGCCCGGTTTGACCAAGGGGTATGGCGGGCCGGAGCAGTACATAAACTGTAGCATGTACATCGGTACCTCCATTCAACTCTTCCAGTAAAGCTTCCTGCTCTTCCAGAGTAGTCAAGGACACAACGAAAGTCTCTCCTAATGGCAATAAGTATGTATATGTAATTTCTAGGCAGTACCGATATCCTCACAGTGTGAGAAACAATCAGACTGCTTCCTTCACTACACTCTGTGTCCTTCGAATTCGTTTCTCTTCCCTACCTCTTCCTTACTGAGGCAATGGACACAATACTAAACAAAATATTCCTATCAGACAGAATTCAGGAATTCTTGGATTATTAGTAGTAAAAAGTTGTTCCGGTGAAATTGTCGGAGGAAACGGATGCGTTCCGCTGCTGAGTTATGTCATTCGCCTTACCGACGCATAGTAGCGCTCAGAACTCTTCGGCCAAATGCTTCTTTAGCCTTACCTCTTAGTCATAAGTTATGTGGATATTGCTGCTTTGCAGTCAGATAGTGTTCGAGAGAGTGAAATATGTTCTAGTTAAATATACCAGAATTTCGTGTGATTTGCTCCACTAAGAAAAAGTTATATACGAAAAAGAGCGAGAGCGTTTGGCCGAAGACTTTTGAGCGCTACTGTACATCCTTTCAGCAACCATTGCCACGCTTCGCAATTCAGCTTTTTTATGCTCTGGTGAGTTGAGTACGTGAAATTGTGTTCAAAACAGTATGTGAATGAAGATGTTAATGAGAGTAGACTGTAGAATAAATATAAAGAAGTTAGCAAATCAATAACAACTATATGAAGAACAAGTATCCATAAGTCTCGATAAGTATTGTTGCGTACGTTGGTGGCTATGTTGATAACCACCCAGGGATATCCTATCCATATACAATAGTATTCCGCTATATAAACCATAGCTTGGTATAGTGACAGGTCATTTCCCTGAGTGCTTCGTCTTCTCATCCCGCTGTTCATCGTGTCTTCGAATAAGTCGTCATATACATTTATCTGTTCAACAGCAAGGATACCTCCACAACAGAGTTCACAACAAGTTTGTATTTCGAAGCCTACTGAATGAGAGGGAAAGCATCTCTGAATAGTCCAACCATCTTGTCAACCACTTGCCTACATGTTTGTGACAATCAACATTGACAAAAGGAGAAGACCCCGCCTTTAAATGGGACAAACGCTGAAGAATAAGAACTCCAGCAATATTGGTAAAGACTTTGCAAATGTTCCATTTAAGTAAACAGATTTTAGGGAGAGGAAAGCCGTTCAGCACAAAGAGTAACTACTGCAAATATCCCCCTCTGATGCCACTCAGCCTCGCACTCACAGTTGTGCCTTAATAAGATCATACAAGGAGTTGCCGTTATTAACCAATGCTCATGTCAATGCTACAACATTACAGAGCTCGGCTGAAGTGCCATCGAAGCTCACTGTCATGCCCTGAACCGGGAAGTAAGGCATGGTAATACGGATCCCTCTACGGGTCCGGGAACTTCTCCCCTAACACGGCGTCGCACACGCCGCACCCGCCGCCAATCGCAGGATTGCGATGGAAGATTGGAGCGCGCAATTTGTGAGGGGGGAGTCCTTTAATTATTTGTATTGGCTGGGCGCTCTTATCAATTCCAATGCGGTCTTGATCGTCGTTTATATAGGAGGAGTCATTTAAATTAATCAAGTCTAATAAACATGAAAACTAAAAAGAAACAGAAGAAAAAACGATAAAATCCAATGAAAAAGCAAGCCAGTCAAGGAAAAATATCGCGTCCTATCGATTGGCGGTAGGCGGGGTGAGTACGGTAACTGCAGTGGCATTTGCCGCATGCCGCAAGGGAGAGTGCCGCGGTAGGGGAGAAGTTCCGTTACCCATCCCTCTACTAGTAGTATGTAGAGGTGGCAGCATAGGAGTGCAAAAAAGTTGGCTCAACCCTAATAGCTGCACTTCACTTTTATGAGGAAGTTTCAGTCTGAAGTGAGCTGACACACATGGGTAATGGTGTATGAAGAGCTCAGCATGCGGAACTGCATTGACAGAATTCAGCTTCTGTAGCAACTCTCTCTGGTGGAGCCCGCCAGCAGAACCGCCAGCAGAAAAACCCGCTTCGTTACAGCGCATGAATGAACTCTAGAAATTTTTTGCCACAAAGGAAAACCCTTTCGACACTCCCACCCGTAAGATTCTCCCTTCTTCCAATATCCAGGCTTGCAGAATTTGATTGAGGGTCTCAATTGTGAATGGGATAAAGGTTCCGAAGAGCCCTTCGTTTTCGATGAAGGGGAAAACACCTGCAGACAGTGTCAAAGTTGTGTATTTGTCTGTAGGAGCTGAATCTCCGCATCCCCCCTAGTACATTCTTCACGTCCTTACTTTAGAAAATGTTCACATCGATCGAAGTGAGAGGTAAAATATTCTTGCTAAAAAGAAGATGTCGAAGTACATGTGAACCACTGAAATACTAAATAAAATTTGTTTTAATGTTCTGAGAGAAATAATCATCTAAAGTAGAACATCACAAAAATGTCCATGATCCTCAAGGTTTCGGTAGTATGAATGATGAGCGACTATTAGGAATGTGAAGAAAGGAACAAGATGCTGGAACCGTCGAGACGATTTTTTTGCTTTCTTGATTCCTAGGGCTTCTGTAGAACAGCCACACCAGGCCGGAGACGACTGGAAAAGTTCGTATCGACGAGGAAAGCTCAAAAATGAGCGTACGGTCAAGCACACCAACTAACTTGCAGTTCATGTTGCTGTGGTGTTTCCACTGGTTTGTCTTAGGATCAAAAACTTCAACCAAGTTATTAAGAACTCCATCAATAACATACAGTTTTCCACTGACTGCAGCCAGTCTTACCTGAAAACGACACCACAAAGCCGACAAAAATAACGAGAGTATAGGGAGTAGAGCTGACTTACACCATGTCGGTCATAGGTCATATCAGCCACCGAAGTCCACTTATTAGCACGGAGATCGTATTTCTCAGCAGAGCCCAGTTCGCCGGAACGTCTTTCCACTACATACAATTCGCCATGGAGCACTGCAGAACCATGACCCCATCGACGTGTTAACATGCTACAAACCTCTTCCCATATACCGATCCGTGGGTCGAACCTGAGACATGAAAGACCATTTTGATGGCTGTTTCAAAACCATTTTATAATTTGTTCACAACTCGTCAGAAGAAGAGCTGAAAGGAGAAAATGGATACAGAACCATTCCGAGAACAAAAAAACCAGCTTCCGTAGACGACCTCGTGCTTTCGTAGACGAATCCTCGCAAATTTATCGGAAAAAACTGTACGTTCCCCTCTCCTGATTCTGAATATCTTGCAGATATAGCACTTCTACATGCAGTGAACTATTTGATTAATCACTTCGTTTCAAAGGGCTTTTGAGGATCATGAATCCGTTCCCGACACCAGTGAAGGATAATTCAACGATTTGAAATTACCGTACAAGACAATCATGATTTTTGGTCTCTTTTTTCCAATTGCTTTACAAGAGCAATCAAAGATGTTGAATGCCAAGAAACTCAGCTCAAAACAGCACAGCGTCACCAGATTGAAATTGACCCACCTCTCTACGGTATCCAGATTAGAAACTTCACTGCACCCTCCCATTGCGTAGAGACAACCATATAACACGGAGACAGAAAGCCAGCCTCGCCGTGAACCCATAGGCGCCACAGAGGTCCACTCATCTCGCCGAACGTCATAGCTGAAGCGACACCGTGGAATTTAGTCCGTATGAGATTTGATTAGATTTGCCCTTACCGTTCAACAATATCTAGCTTTCGATGACCAGAACTAGAATCCGCATAGCCGCCAATTGCATAAAGATGGTCGCCAAGAGCAGCTACTCCCAGCGCAATCCGACCAGTGGGACAGGGAGCGACGTCTGATATCCACTGGTCAGTAGCTGGATTATATCTGAAGACATGCATTATTGCAAATATAAGTTTCTCCCATCTCACATGACTCTTCGAATGGCTCCAACGACACCACAATCCTTCAGTCCTAGTGACAGAACTCAAAGTTTGGAATTATTTGCTCCAAAAACCGCCTAAACCTATCTTTTTGAGAACGCATCCCGTTAATTTTGCTTATTTCTAAGGTTTTGCACAATAGCAGATCTTTGACTCGTTGGGGGATGATATTATTGTTTCCTATCATGCCCTATTATTGTGTATAAAAGAGTATTCTGTTGAATTTGGTCCATTCTTTTTGTCAGCTCCAATAAAGCACTGCACTAGCTGTCTCTGGGGTTACAATCTGAATGACTCTGTTTCTAGTGAAGTAGCAGACTCACACTGACTCAAGACTGATTCAAAGGTAGTACTACAAGAAGGCTTTTACTTAAAGCTGTTACGCTGTCTAGTTGAAAAAAAGCAGTACCTCTCGATGCTGTTCATAATGTTGAAGTCGTGATAGCCACACACGCCGTAAATGAACCTGTCGACAACAGCAAAGCCGCCCTCCTCTCTTAGATAATTCAGCCCTTTCGACATGGTAAAAACGTATTAGAGGAATGTTGTACCTTTCCTGGTTCAAAGGAGCAACGTACTGCCATACAGGATTAGTACTTTCAGGATCCAGACGTTCGACACTCTTCCTGTCACCTTGTGAACCTCCACCGACTGAAGTTGTACATTTCAAAACAAGAGCATCAACTTTCTACAGAGGTGTTTAGCAAGAAAAAACCAATATGCAAGCCGTTATGGTGAGAAAACATCAGCTAGATCTTTGCCTCCATGACAATGAGACAAAAAATCACGAAACTTTTGTCAATCCTCATACCAACATAAATAACTTCAGCAGCCACTCCACAAGTTCGAGTGCGCTTCTCTTCAATGAGGCCATTCTAAAGCTTGAGCCATTCGAAAACAGTTGAAAATACAAGAAATATCAGCTCCTGACAATTCTAGCAAACAAATTTGCAAAGAGTAGTCTTCTAGCGATTGCTTTTAACCTTTGCTTGGTCGACGAAATTGCGGCAAGTCGCATCACCCATCACTAGCTCATTCTTACTTACTGTGTTAACAAGAAACTCCGGCCGACAATGAGGAAGTCGTATGTGCTCCAGCAGCTGCAAATTCGAGTAGAAGCCCTTATTTGAAGGAGATTCCAGCTTTTACCTTTGGGAGCAATTGCTTCCGACATGACAAGTCGAACTCAACCCACTGAATTGCTGCAGTGAAAACCTGCAGCCATACTTGTCGTTAGCACACTTGAGAGCAACAACACGCAAAAAATATCCAGAAGGGGGCCAAGATTTAATAAAACTGGCACAGTACCTGCTCTTCAGAAGGTACAACGAGCTCATCGCTCGATAGGAGCTGGATCAATTGATTTATTGGAAGATGATGAAACTCCTCAGTGCCAATAATTTCCTGAGGAAAAAATAAAGCAAAGTATTTGTGAACGGCGAGATCAAGACCAGGAATTGGCTACCTGGAAATTCTTCAAGATGAACTCATCAGCATAACGAACGAGCTCTTGGCAGGAGTGACTATCAGCAAATTCTCGAATTTCCACGCAATTTGACGGGCGTAACTGCTTCTTAAGGAACTCACAACAAGCCTCCTAGGTATTCATCAGGGATTACAGATTATCACTATTTATCGAGCTCTAGAACATAGAGAACCTTGATTTCTTCCAACTGGAGCAGACAAGCGGCGTGGAGGGTGCTCGGAACGTTGACGTCGCTGATCCTTATCTTACCAGAATAGCAGAAACTAACCAGAGCATCAAGAGCTGCCCATTCGATGTCGATCATTTCTACTTCTGCTAAAAAAACGATAAGCGAAGTAATGCAGACCTGACATTTGTAAGGAGAACATGATGAGACTGTAGAAGCACACATCACAAGTTATGAACGTACTCTGCCGGGATTCGATCATTTCACTTGTGAACATGGCTTTGAAGTAGTCCGAGTATGCAGCGAGTACGACTCGATGTGCGTTGATACGGAATTCCTGGTGAATCCCTCATTCAGGTTCACTTAATCACTTATTCATGCTGTGGCCTACCTTGGCTATCAAAGTCACATCACAAAAGCGACCGTCATCACGTAATTCAGCTATTTTCGTGGCAAGGGAGCGGTCGTGAGTTTGACTCTGAACACTAGAATGGAAATGAGAAGAACACGACAAGACCTGGTTACGGAGAACCCAGTGGAAATGGTCAGATAGAACAGTCAAAGATCACTTTGGTTATGTAAGGCATTTGTACCATTCGTATTCCCAAGCCTTAATCTGACCCAAATAAAATTTGTATCTTGATAAACTGAGAGATGCGGATTGGCACATGAGCGCATGCCACTCTTCGATGCTACTCCGGAAATATGTACCACCACCCACTACATTTTACCTCAAATTCAAACAAGTCCACCACAGTATTATTTGCCACAGACGAGGCTGACATGAATCTTGCTTTGTGTTATTCCTGTTGGTTTCACGATGATGTTCGCCTTTCGCAAAAAAACCTTCAACGAAGTACACCTGAAATATTTGTAATAGGAAATTGAATAGTCGAGCGATTCATTACTAATTAATTAACTCATGGACAAAAAGAGAAGGGAAAGGCGATGTACCAATGTGTCCCTAATAGACTTCTCATCTAAGCCTATAGCATTCATTCATAGTGCCTACAGCCATTAATTTTGTGACAATTTACGTCAATGGAATTGAAGCAGTTGCAAGTCAGTCAGTCAATCTATTCTTCCAAGAAAGTCTTATCTAGAATGAATTTTTCAGCGCAAAGGAGTAGTCGTCAAATCTGCGACGGCTGGCGGAGCTGATTACTGGCCTTTTTATCGAATGTGGAAGTATAGAATGTCAGGAAAGCAGATTGATAGCGCAGTTCTTGCGAGCTGGAGGGAATGTTGATCGGAAAGGTAGCGCAATGGTTGATTGTGACAGATGAACTTCGGACGACATGCTGTAGGAGCCAAACATGGGTCAAAACCCATTTTTGTCATGGGCCATAGCGCTCTAATGGTAAGTGGTGCACTGGCCTGTTATCGCATCAATCGACGAGACCAGCCGGCGTCTTCGGAAACTGATTGGTACGATGCGACATATTGGTTTCTTCAAAAAAGTATCTATCAACTATGTATCAACTAATACATACCTTACACCTATTGTCTCCGCAATACACTCCGAGTAAACCTTGGACAAGCCACCTACCGCGAACGCTTTTGGCTTAAATTCGGCCTCGTCGCCGCAATTCATCGTTTTTGGACTTTCCAATGAACTGCCGCGACCAACCAGAATGCATGTCAATGTTCGCACCCTCCCCATACGCTACAGAACTCGGATGTAATCATAGATTCGGCCGGGCCAGGTTGTGGCTATCAAAACTCATTGCAATGTCTCGAATTGAGGTGTAGGGAAAAAATACGGATATCGCCGAAAATATTTGAAAATTGGAGTAAAATTATGAAAAAGCCTCTTAGGTGACAGTGGTCAAGATTCTGAGAGAGGATGCTGACACATTGCTTACTATTGTGCTGACACACGTGGACACAGATATAAAGGAATCAAGCACGTGGGAACTGCTTTGTTGGTTGGATCAACTTCTGCGAGAAATAAAAAATAAATAAACAAACCAATAAATAAATAAGTTGTTTCTTATCAATGACCGGACCTATGATGATCTTCCTCAAGTGAATCCGTTCCATAAGGACGTGTACTTGGTGGCGGTGAAGACCAACCCGTTGTCGAGATGTGAACGGGCGTTTGTGCTTTACAGGTAACGTTCTCCTTGCTCCTTACATTACAGAGGCATCACTTGCTCTTATTTGGTAAAAGGGTATAGAATATTGTCTATAGAACTCTGCACACCGACAGGGGAACGCTCACAGACGATTTGAATTTCTGTTTCGTTGCAAATATCGCTTTCCAAAAGAACTCCAGTATCTTGTTCGAAGAAAAAGTTTGAATCCAAATAACCATCCAGACACATTTATTAGCATTTCACCTTGGTAAAACGCCCTAGTCCATTACTATCCCATGGGCTTTGCACAGAAGCCGCTATCGGCAAAGATCGCCCGAATGCCAGATTCGGTCATCTTCCAAACATGTTGGGATCCTCCTCATCAAACGAACTCGAACTTATAGCATGATCTAACGTAAATCCAATTCAGTTTCCTAATTCTATAAGTCTGTTACCAATCAATCGCGGACGGCTGGGAAAATTGCGGACTTGTCGCAGTGGTAATCCCGAATGCCATAGTCCTGGTCGTTTACCACGTCCCCCACCTGACGCTTGGTTTGCCTCTACGCCACCTATGACCCCATCGCATGTAGTTATATTCCTATGAACAATTGTGAACTAAGACCTGAAAACTCCCGAGGTGTAGAAGTGAGATGCGACTTTGTAGTCAGTTTCTAACCCTTTTGCTGAGATAGGCGTGAGTGTTGTTACAGAACTGAGATGTTTAAAATCCCGAAGGCCGGTATACCCTACCAAACTCAGAAAATACAAGGCGAAAGTAGTAGAAAGATATGCAGAACTTGTTTTCGAATTTTGTGGTAACCTAAGCCAGCAATGAGCATCTTTGAAAGGCACTTGTGTGCCGCATTAGCCTACAAAGATCAATTTCAAGGGCCTACCCATGTAGAAATTGTAGTACTCTCTTAATCAAGAGTTTAAAATTTCATTCGAAAATAAAAAATAAGATTGAGTAGATAATAATTGTAAAAATTGAACGCAAAAATCTGAAAGTAGGGTTAAGTGCACCGCGTGATCGACGATGTTTCAGCACTTGTAAAGAACTTGAACGTCGATCCATCCAGTTTTTGGGATGCTCCCTCGCGCTAGACTTTTGGGTAAAATAGTTGTTTCACTTTGAATGCATAGGTGACCTACAGGAGAAAAGTGCTCATCCGATGTTCAAGTGGGCGCTTTTATACTCTCGCACGCGTCAGGTAACAATCAGCCGAACCCGGAGGTATGGAAGCTTTGGTCGGCTTGAAATCGACTGAGCTTCGATCCCCGGAGCAGCGTGCTATTATAGGCGCCACTTTCCACTGCATGATCTCCACCATGCAGGTGGTTCTTCGGTAATATAGCAGCAGTCTGTAACTACAAAGGATAAATAAACAAAACCTTACTTCCCAATTCAGTCAATGTGCACACGCAGTTTTTCGTGACTTGTCTGAGCTTTTACTTTGAATCTGGCTGCCCTTCAGATTTATGCGATTCACGGATCCACACCTTCTCCCTTTTGATTGGGTGTTGTGCCCAAAATGATCACAAAAAAGGATAAGAGTAACATTAGTGGGCTCTAACTCAGCCTCTCAACGAAGTATAAATCTCTTTTGTAAACATACGGATACAACTAAGAATGGAACGAATGGTCGAACAATAAGCCGCTGAGCCAGCTTAGAAGTCCCCAAGCTTCAAGATTCCTAGCTCTTTGAAAATTCCAGTAATTCAGCTCGGAAACAAATGATTCCTAATCTCTGAGAGATCAGAAGAGAGAAAGCCACTCTTCCCTTCTAAAACCAAGAAGGCCAAGCAAACATTTCAACATGTTGCTTACAACATCTCCCTGCCCCAAATCATCCGATGTCATACAGGCCGACATCCTGGTGCCGAAACTTTGTCGACAGTCAACTGTGCCGTGAGAGGTGTTCTTACTGGTCGTCTCATCCGTTCAGTCTGCTCAGTATAACGTGCTTATAGTTAGTGGTAATCTCTGAATGAGAGGGGACAGAGAAATGTACGGCCGGAGAGGCTGCTTCATAGTCCTATGGCCGACCGGCGAGCGGCGCTTGCCTCTTGTTTACAACTGAATCTTGACCGATACCGCAGGCCGAGTAGTCCCCGGCCGGCGCGCGCGCTCGCGGCACGGCCAGCGGACTATGAAAGCAGCCAGTTGGAGCGAGTGGAGAACAGTCCGATGTGATCTACAGCGGATCTAGGAATTGCAGTGAACTGACTTGTTGATGTTAATTCTGAAAGAATGAAAGCTAGAGGTGGAATAGATACTAAGGTAGGATCCTTCCAAACTTTTCGAGTCAAATGCTACCTCCCTTCAGAGAAATCTTTGTCGTACGCATTTTAGTGCCAATGGGTAACGGAACTTTTCCTCGACTGCGGCATTCTCCCTCGCGGCATGCGGCAAATGTCACTTCAACTACCGTACTCACCCCGCCCCCCGCCAATCGATATGACGCAATATTTTCCGTTGGTTGCATCTCTTTTTTATTGGTTTTGATCGTTTTTTATATTTCTTTTTCTTGTTTTTTATGTATATTAGACTTGTTTAATAAGAATGACTCCTGCTATATTAGCGGCGATCAATACCGCATTGGAATTGAAGAGAGCGGCCAGCCAATTCGAATAATTGAAGGACTTCCCACCTCACAAATTGCGCGCTCCAATCCTCCTTCGCAATCCTGCGATACGCGGCGGGTGCGGCGTGCGCGACGCCGTCTTCGGGGTGATGTTCCCGGACCCCTGTGCCAATTATAAACGCCTGAAAAAGATCCATTGAAGGAAGAAATGAAAGAAGCTATAGTTCAGCCAAGGTGTGTTTGTCAACCCCGTCCAACAGCAGGGCATGCATCTGCCCTCCTTTGGCGACCGTGGCAACTATTCAGGTGGATTTAGTGAACAGAATGGTAAGCATTGTTAAAAGACACATTGATCGGAATATTTTATTATATTGAGGTGAGCCGGCCCATTTGTCTAGTAAACGATGTCCCGGTTATGAGAAATGTAAACTGCTCGTATTCGTACAAGTTTGAGGATCGAATTCGTGTCAATGCTCGCTTAAAGGCACGGTTCACGATAAAATGGTTTCGGAGATTTGCACATGGTATGAGATCGGGGCCCCCTCTGCTACCATATGTGCCGGAATGAAGTCGAAAAACGTTTTGGATAGGCCACAGTAGGGGGTCGGAGAGTGAAGCACGGTCAGCCTCCGCCCCTCGCTAGGTTGACTACGAAATCTAATTGTCGTTCACCACTTTCGCATTGGAGCAACATTAGTGAAAATCAGTAAGCTAATCGACCGCCTCCCACTGTAATAGTATTCCGCTGTATTCCTACTATTCGACTAATATTCTGCTCTATTCTGTTCTAATTGATTTTTCTCAACCGCCATTAAAAGGATCATGCACAATAATCTAGCTTAATACCAGCAGTAGAATAAACAATATCAACGAAAAGCCAAAATCAGCCATTTGAGCGTGTTGTGTGCAATTGCAGGCATTACGTCGCATTCGTCTACTCGCCTGGAATTTCCCTTAATTGCCGTTTTTTGCCGTGTAACTCGTCCAACCCCCTTTTCTCTTCTTTTTTAAGCTTTGTATTCCTTTTTATTCGTTTTTTTGCGTTTTCTGCTTTTCCATTGTACTACTGTTGGCCGTACCTGACATTTTTCGTCAAAACAGGATGTCCCAAATATCGCGAACCGTGCCTTTAAGCCAACCAAGTGTAAGTGAATAAATAATAAATGTAGGTGAATAAATGGTAATTCGCAAGAATATTGAGGATGACTTGAAGAACGGCTGATAGCCATTTGCATAACAGCTCCTTTTTATTCTGAATGAATTTTGCATGGCTTTTCAAATGGCTTTTAACAGTCGAGCAATATGCAATTTGCAATTCCATTTAGTTTGCTCAATTCCAACATGTTTCAGCTGAAAAAAAGCAAAAATTTGCGACCACAGATAGCTCCGATGAAAAAAAATGCAATTATTTCCAAGCTATCTTTCATTTCCTGGGTAGAGGTGACGTAGGCGAAGTGGCGCACCATTATACACTCATGGTTCAAAAATCGAATCCCTGTTCGATGCTCGACCAGGCTAACCAAGCCTTCCATCTCTCCTTCCCCGGGTCGCTTATTTGGTACCAGAATCCTATGGGAGGAAAAACGTATAACTTGTGTATTGGCTGGCCATCACATGTGATTGTATAGGCCAAATGCACATTCGATACGCCACTACTATTCTGAATGGAGGTCGAATGTGAGGCGCAATCCAGGAACGAGTATCTAAAACGCCAAAGACTCTCCTCCGTTTTTACGATAGTAGTGATTTTCGTAACGATTAGTGCAATTTGGCTCAAATTCACTTTGGTTTTCTTTTACAAATACCGAAAGCCTACCATCTCAGAAGCCAAACATGCGAAAACAAAAAGAAAATATGCGTAGTTGGATTTGAATGTAAGTGAATAAATGGGAATTCGGAAAGGAGTACGATTTAAAGAAAGGCTGATAGTCATTTGCATAAAAGCTCCTTTTACACTGTATGAGTTTTGTGTAATGGCTTTTTAAATAGCTTTCAATGGTCGAACATTATCGCACATGCAATTTGCCATTCCATTCAGTTTGCTCAATACCGAAATGCTTCAGCCGAGAGTAACATAACATCGGAATTTACGATAGTTAGATCGTAGACTCCGAAGTTATGTTGCAGTTCAAAAGTTGCAACTTCTTAGCTATTTTCATTTTCTGTGCAGAGGCGGTGCAGCGGACGTGTCGCCTTTTCGCACATTCATGATTCGAAGACTGAATCCCTGATCAATACTCACCCAGGCCTACCTTCAATCCCTCCGGGATCGGTGAATTAGGAAAATATTCGTATGAGACGGAAAACCGCTGACTTGCACATCGTCAAGCCACCGTAACTCATTGCATAGGCCAAATACGCATTCAATACGCCATTGAGATCCTGAATAGAAGTAAATTGCTCGGCTCATCCCTCAGACAGAAGTGATTTATGCCATAAGACTTTATCCTCTATTATTAATTTTTCATTCTGAAAAAATCGGGTGACTGACTCCTTTTCATGAAGCAAACAAGCCACATTTCTAAAATCACTGGAGCCTTTTGAAGGCACTGTGTACCGTTGAATGGCCCGCAGACCAGCTCTGCAAGTGTAGAGGTATTAGCACTGAGGGTCAGAGTCCGCTCCGCAGCTTTTCGATGGATCCTTCCATCCGTGTGTTCACCGAGTATCTTGAAAGTTTCCGACATTCCAGATTTTTCTGGAATGTCGGTACTCCAGGACCCTGAAAGGAAAGGTGTATCGGACAGTGGTAAGGCCCACGCTGCTCTACGGCAGCGACTGTTGGCCCGTGAGTAAATCCCACAAAGGACAACTCCACTCCGCTGAAATGAGAATGCTCAGATGGGCCTGCGGCTGAACGCGGCTGGATCGGGTCAGAAATAAGACATCAGGACGGCTATGCAAACAGCTCCAATTCAACTGAAGATGAGAGAGCAGCGCCTGCGATGGTTCGGGCATGTGCTAAGAAGACCACAGAGCCATCCGATAAGGGAAGCAATGGAATTCGAGGCTCGAGGTAAGCGACCACGAGGAGCCCCAAAGAAGAGATGGAGGGACGTGATCAAGAAGGACCTCGCCGAAACCAAGGTGACGGCAGAAGATGCCGTAGATAGAATGAAATGGAGACGGCTGACAAGAACAGCGGACCCTGCGACGGCGCGGGATTAAGGCTAGGGAGAAGAAGAAGAAGTCCTGAAAGTTTCCGTTAAGGCCCTGTACACGAGCAGTACTCACTCGCATACGCATTTTATACCCCCAAATTGTTTCGTATTGCAGTCGGTTGACCAGATCGAGGCTCATCTCTGACCCATCGGGCTTCAAACAACGGTTGGGAGAGGCTTTCACAAAACAGCATAGAAGGGCTCCAAGGCCGAACACTTGGCATAAAACTCGATTTTGAACTCTGAAGAAATTCTTTAAATTAAACTCACAATTCTCATTAATTGGGGCAAATAGATTTGTACGAGTAATGGAGGTGATAGTCCGCAATAGCACAAACGTAGCGAAGAAAACGCGAAATTCGGGGATTCAGAGAAACACAAGGATTATGAAGTAGTAAAATTAGGGGTGGGACGACAACGCGACGACAAAAAAGGCATGAAGAGTATTTGGACGAGTTGCCTGAACGCGTTTGCCGTGTACAGCTGAATATACTAGACATTAAACTGGGAGGGTTGAAGCCGATTTTCTGCGGAATAGCCCATTTCTGTCTGTCTAATTTCCTGACCGTTGATTCAACTGTATTGCTTAGAATCCCAAATACGATTCATTCGGGAATAAATTTTGTGAACACTTTCACACTTGCACATTAGTGCTGCGTTTTATGCCGGTAAAATGTATAATTGAATGTCATTATGTCCCTCTATATAAAGCCCCCTTGAAAGCAGCTAGATAACCCATTGCACACAAAAACATCCTCTCCAAATGCTTCCAAACCAATGGTTCATTCTCATCTTCGAACATTTGTCATTCTGTGTGTTGTGGTGTTTACTCTTTAGTTATTCATTGAGTTTCAGGTTCGCTATGCTATCTAGAATTGTCATCACCCTACTCGCCTTTGCCATGGTAAGTGGCATTTTGGTATGTGAGAAAAACAGATTCCTCAGGATCAGAATAACCTTTCGTATAATATGCACTGGAAAAACTCGAAAAAGTGGCCCCTTCATTGACCGTATTCATACAATTATACCGATGTTGGAATTGAAATTTGAGAATTCCCAGCCTTCGGAAGAGAAAGGTCATCAAGGCTGCCTGCTCTGGAGTGCCGCTAGCCATCGGTTGCGAAAGCGAACCGATGAAATTCAGATTTTGCGACAAATCTGATGCCTTTCAGCTGACAGAGAATATTGAAAGACTGCGTACGTTTAACCCAAATCTGATCCAGCATTCGTCCCTAAATTATGCTTGGGACAGACATCACTTTTCTTATCTAGAGTTTCTTTTTAAGAGTGGAATGAAATGGAGCAGGAACGAAGAACACCTTCTAGCAGAGCTCCGGGGGATTCCCCATCATCTCTCTTACGTGACACTTGTGATCGAATTTCTTCTTCTCTTGCAACGTAATGGTTACCTCCAGGTACCCGAAGCCATGAAATATGGCATCATATTCATTGTCTGACTCAGCAACCATTCACACTAAAATACTAACATGCAGGCGGTTTGAAGATTGTCCATTTCGTTTCATTATAGACGACTACCCAATCGAGGGAAGGGATTGAGACCATGGGCTTCAGAGCGAGTTAGTGCTTTTAAAAGGTACGAAACAAACCTGATACTGCCCAAAGTGCAGAGAGTACTTCGCAAAGGTCTGCACATGGGAAGAGGTCATTATGTAAGAATAAAATTCTTACGGGATCAAAATTGATCCCGGTTTGAGCCAACGAAAGTCAGCGACGTAACAGTTCACGTTAATTGGAAATCCTTCCTCCTCAGTATAGCGTTGAGCGTTGAGCGTTGAGCGTTGAGCGTTGAGCGCGGGCTCTGCTGAAAACGACGACGGCCCATCAATACCGCAAGGGTGGGCGGGAATTACTTAATAGTCGGGATTTTATTGTTTACGTTTTTCGTTTTTTCGATTACTTTTGTAAACGGATTTGTTATTTCTCCGAAAGTATATCATTAGGAAAGAGCTGTATGCAGCTCTCCCGGAAAATAACATGCTCCGACGCGAAAACCGTCACAGGCGGTGTGGGCGCAAACGCAGCCTACGGGCGTCAACGCGTTCAACGCTTTGCACTCTAGTCTGATAGCGCTGAATGAGTGAATATGACTGGAATCCATATCTAGACGAGATAATGCATGCTACGATAACCGGTTTTCAGCTATTCTCCATGGCAGCAGCATTTCGACGCAAAATAATTCGTTTTGGGTGATTGCTTGAGTGTCAGCACAAAGAATTCCGAAGAGAACGTCTATGTCTGTTCACTCGCAATGAATAAAGGCACATTCAAAAAAAAAACGTCGTGCACATTCCATCAGTGTGTTTCACATTTTGATTACTACGTGAACAAGAGTTTAGGATGAGTCTCACACTTACGGCACGAGGGTTGCATCCCCACGGAAATTACATAAACTCCTGTAGTTGATCACAAGTAAATTCATTGCAATCATTGTAGGCAACAGCTATCGTCTTCTATCTTTAAGTAATACCATCATCATAGCAATTACTACCATTCATGCACCTGTCCGTGCGGCCTTAACACATTGCTGAGGACTGTGAACGCTTAAATACGTACGTAGTAGGAGGGACTAACTACCGACCAAGTGAAGGTTGGATATGTTAGTGTTAACATCGACAAGTCACCTCATTCCAGTTTTAGATCCGTCGTAGATCCTAAACTTCGTAGCTCTCTCTCCACGCACTGAGAAGTAGAATCTAACGCGAAGGAGGCGATGGCCCGTGTAGAACTTCGGAAAAACATCGACATCAATCAGGCAAAATCTTCGATTGAAGATTATGGGGTCTATTTCATTATGGAACTGTCCACCAGGTGACTACCATGTCCTTTTCGAATGAGAGGGCTTCTGGGACTGCGAGTAACCATGAGTGGTGTGGGTCGACATGATAAACTCGGACAGCCTTTCACCCTGCTCATTCCATACTATTCCGTGAGTCCCGATGTGGAGCTCTTCAGCCGTTCTTCTGGGGCCAACTCTGGCGTTAAAATCACCGACGATGACCTTGAAGAAAGTGTGGTCTTCTCTGTAGAGCCTCTCCAGATCCATATGAAACGCCTCCAACTCCTCTTCCTCGTAGCTCGATGTTGGTGCGTAAGCAACGAAGATGGTTAGAGCTGGGGTCGACCACATCTTCTTGATCGCAAACGTCCGATTCGGGTTGTTAAGCTTTTGTAAGAATCGATGTTCATGGCCAAGTGCGTATTGACGAGGACACCCACGCCGCCGACGCCTCTACTGTCGCATGTTCCAAGGAACAGTTCTTCTCCAGTCTCAAATACAGCGTGCAGCGGGCGATGCCTTCTCGTCTCGGTCAGTCCGATGGCGTCGTACTTGATCTTCCTAGCTTGCATCATCAGGTCTTCTATACACGCTTCCGATGCAAGCGTTGGAAGTGCTGATCGCCATTTTAGTCCTTCTCCTTTTGAGCAGCCTGTTTTGGCCCTAAGAGCCTTTAGCAGACTCTCCCGAGCGGTACTACCCAACGCTGCCGCATTGGGGGCTCCCTCAGGTTCAGGGGAATGAGGCCCATTTCTATTACTGGCGAGTAGATACCCAACGTACAGCTTGCCAGGCTCTGACGTGGGGACTGGGTTGACTCCGGAGGCTTGCCAGGCAGTCCCGAAGTGAACGAGGACCTTCGTTCTTGGAGGCGGCCCCGAATCGCCTCCCGGATACTTTCCAGTCACTCGAATGCAAGCTTTTGGCCGAGTCGATGGGTAGGATACCAACTGCACCCACAGACTCTCCACACACGTATGCGTGGATCGCCTGCGTGGAACAGAGGGTATATCGACCCAGCACAGCAGAATCAAGGAGTCCATCCCCGGTGACTTTTGGTCGGCGATTAATTCCCCTATCCGCCACCTGGGGACGCCCTACGTAGCTCGTCACTAACCGGCTGGGGATCCTTCAGTGAGAGAGAACCCTCAGTGAAGAAGATCCGTAGAATATACTCAATATATAAGAATACTTCGTGAGCTCTCACTTCACGACCAGGATTTCACCATTTTACAAGGAAGTCACTGTCAAAGTGTATAGAGGGGGAGACGGGCGTTAGGAACGATTTTGGGTAATCGATTCGCCGCACGCGGCTTTCGCGGACCACTAATTCGCCGTTATTACAGCTCTAGCGTTCTTCATACAGCTCAATCGATATGCGATCATTATTTTATGCATAATTCTACTATTAGTACTTTTGTTCTTGTATTTCTTACCTACTGCTGCATCTTGCTACATTCCTTCGCGCGCGACACCCCTCTCACCGCGACGCGACCATTTCGTTCCTGACGCACCACACCCGTGTAGAGGTGTCCGGCAGGGCGATACCATTTCGCCCAAAGTTTTCAGTGCCGCTCTCGAGAATATCATGCGTCATTCGGAATGGGAAGTCTTGGGAGTGAAGGTCGACGGCCGCTACCTACATCTCCTCCGCTTTGCAGACGACATCGTGCTTATAACACCGAACATCGAGCAGGCGGAACGAATGCGGCCGAGTTTGATAGTGCTTGTGGGAAGATCGGCTTGAGACCGAACTTAGTGAAGACGATGTTTATGAAAAACGGACTGGTACCTGATGCTTCTTTCACGTTAAACGCAACGAACATCTCCGAATGCTCTAGCTATGTGTATCTAGGTCGGGAAGTCAACATGATGAACGACCTAGCTCCAGAGCTGTGCAGAAGGAAACGCGCCGCGTGGGGAGCTTCTAAGAATATCGCGGGAGTAGTGAAGAAGACAAAGAACATCCGGCTCCGCGCTCACTTTTTCGACAGTGCTATCCTTCCTGCTTTGACGTACGCCTCGGAGACTTAGACTCTACGAAAGCAGGATGAGCATGCTGTCAGCGTTACTCAACGCGCTTTGGAAAGGACAATGCTCGGAATTTCCCTATACACGCAGGTGCAGAAGGGAAGCCGGAGTTCCGAGCTCCGTCAACGAACGAAGATCAGGGATGCCGTTGTTTACGCCAAGAAATTGGAGATCAGGTGGGCTGGACACGTTATGCGACATGGTGATGACCGTTGGACCAGGACGGTTACTGACTGGATCCCTCAGGACATCAAACGAACTCCAGGAAGGCAGCCAACGAGATGGTCAGACTTTTTCGCGAAAGCTCTGAACGAAAGGAATGTTGAACCTCGTGTCCCTGAAGCGAGGACGATTCACTGGACCACTGTGGCTCGTGACAGGGGCGAATGGAGACGTTACTGGCGCCCGCTCGAGGAATTCGATGATCATCGGGACGACAGGTGATACAGGTGAAATATAATAAGGAAGATACGGTAGAATTGTCGCTAGTGGATTCACACTTATGAACTGAATTATTCTGTGAAGGCAGAAATCACACGAAACAAGAAAACCATCATTGTTGGAATGATGAAAAAATGAAAAGACCAACTAACCTCAAAGACCGCCAACTAGACAAAAAATCTATAAATCGATTCATAAAACCAATTCCCTGTTTACGTAACAACTGCTTTCTTGAGAGGCGCTTTCTTTCACCTACTCGTGAGTAAGTACGTACAGCTAGGTAAAGGAGCTGCATCGAACGGCATGGTACCGTTCTATCAAATTCCCACTCAGTTGAGTAGCTTGTAGTGATCGGGATGGTGATCGGAAATCAATACTCTAGAACTAATTTCCGGTGAATTAGGAATTCCAACCTATGCTACTGAGTCGAATGACCCCAGTTTCACTCCCACTCTAAGACATCCCGTCGCAAATGCTTACCACCCTACTTTGACGAATTGTTTTGTTGATAGGATATCAGACTGGGGTACGAAATGTGGCGCAATAGTCTATGTATGTGGTCGCAGTGGTCAATAGACGTTCCTCCACAAAATACTGTAGGAGCCAGATTTATTTGATATTTCCTCTCAAGGAGTGTATTGGGTTGGCATAAATGTTCATTACAAAAACCACAATGCGCGAGAACGGACCCTGCGATTGCACCACGGCGCTCCATCGTTGAACATTGGGCAGCCACGAGTGCACAGCTACAGCTTCAAACACAAACAACGTTATTCACCTTCTAATACCATTCTCCGTCCGATGCAATTCGATCGCGGTTCATAGGCTTCAACAGGAAAGTGCGCCTCGTGCTGCCATTGAGCATCGTCGTCAAGTTTCCGGGGTTACGGCATAAAAATACGTATCGTTCTACAGCATACTACTTCAGAGGTGGCGCTTGAGGGCAAAAAAGTTTGACTCAGTCTAATGGCCATATTTCTAGTTCTATGGAGATGCTGTAGTTCGAGAGCGAAACAAGGGGTCAAGTATGTATGGAGCCCAGCATGTAAGAACTGCCATCGGTTGGATTGAGTTTCGGTAGGAAATTTTTCTTGGATGGAACCCCTATAAGAAGAACCCGTTTCGTTACGACGCTACACAAAATCTTGAAATCATTTCACAGCGAAAGACCACATCGATTCTCCTAACCGTACTTCTACTTTACGAGCTTCATGCTTGTTCCTCTCTTAAATATCCTGGTGCCACTTGCCTTCAGTTTGTTGGAGGGTCTCTTTTGTGAAAGGGATAGAAAGCATCATCTGGAAACCCTTCCATTGAAAATAAAGGGGGAAATGCAAGCAGTCAATGTCTGCTCCTACTTTGTTGTTGCTGTGGCCTTTCCATGCAGGTCTGCGTAACTGAGCTTAGGAAACATGAATCTGAGTATCTCTCCTGTCACATTTATCGGTTCTTCACTTTACTGAACTGTTTACACCGATCAAATGAGAAAATAAAAAAGTTTCACTGAATAGCTCCTCCAGAGGAGCAGAGGTCAGGACACTGAATTAAATTGATTGATTGATAATCACAGAAATAATCATTCTAAGTAAAACATCAAATAATAAATGTACACGATTCCCAAGGTTTCGGTGATATGAATAGTGAGCGGTTTCCGAGGCTATTAGGAATGCGAAGTTAAGAACATGATGTTGCCACCTTTGGGAGATTCTTTTGCTTTCGTGATTCTTGAGGCTTCTGTAGAACAGCCACACCAGGACAGACATGTCTAAAAGAGATTATATCGATGAGGAGAGCTTGAAAGATGAGCGTACAGTCAAATGCACCAACTTACTCGCAGTTCATGTCACTGTGTTGTTTCCACTGATTCGTCTTAGGATCAAAATCTTCAACTGAAGTATGAATTACGGAAGCATTCTGCCCACCAATGGCATACAATTTTCCACTGACTACAGCCAGTTTTAACTGAAAACGACACATCAAACACATAAACACATTGCCTGTATAAACTCTCATGAGTATGGTCGCATTCACTTTTGTCTCGTCTCATGCCTTCGAATAAAGCTTCCACTCAACACGCCGAGGACATAACACTAACAAAGTGGATAAAGTGTTATAAGAAATGCAGCTGACTTACACCATTTCGGGTAGAGTTCATATCAGCCACTGTAGTCCACTTATTAGCACGGGGGTCGTACTTTTCAACAGAGCTTAGCCACAATAAAGTATCGTTAGATCCACCTGCTACATACAATTCGCTATGGAGCGCTGCAGAACTATGACCATGTCGAGGAGTTGGCATCGGACAAACTTCTTCCCATCTACCGACTCGTGGGTCGAACCTGAAACATGAAAGGAAGGTTATTTGGATGGCTTTTTCGAGCGCATTTCAACATTTGTTCACAATTCGTCTCGAGAACACCTCAAAAGAAAAAACTGGTACAGAACCATTCCAAAGACAAACAAAATCAGCTCTCGTGAACAACCCCCGGCGAATTTTCGCAAACTCATCGGAAAGCTCTACTCTCCTGATTCTGAATATCGAGGAGGTACAGTACTCCCACATGCCCTGAACCATGCGATCAATGACTTCGTTTCGAAGGACTCTTGAGGGTTATAAGTCCGTTTCCGTCTCCAGTGGAGGATAATTTAACGAAGCCTTAACCGCTAAAATTGTTGATCGACATCACGTGCAGCTGTTTTAGAATTACCGTACAAGACAATCACGATTTTTGGTCCTTTTTCCTTATTCCTTCGGAAAAGTGGTCCTTTTTCCAATTGTTTTACAAGAGTAATTAAAGAAGTTGAATGCTAAGAAACTCTGCTCAAAGCAGTATAGTGCGTCACCAGATTGAAACTGACCCACCTCTCTACGGTATTGAGAACAACACCTTCATTGCATCCTCCCACAGCGTAGAGGCAACCATCTGACACAGAGACAGAAAGAGTGTCCCGACGTGAACCCATAGGTGCCACAGAGGACCACTCATCTCGTCGAACATCATAACTGAAGTGACACCGCGGAATTCTGGGAATGCGAGAATCCATGAAGCCTGTCCTTACCATTCAACAGTGTCAAGTTGTCGGCCTCTAATTTCCATGATGCCGCCTACTGCATAAAGATGGCCGTTAAGAGCAGCTACATCCAGAAGAAATCGACGAGTGGGACAGGGAGCGACGTCAGACATCCATTGGTCAGTGGCAGGATCATATCTGAAGAGGTACATTGAGAAGAACTAAATTTCTTCTCATCTCACATGTGAATGGCTTCAAGGGAACAACAATCATTCAATTCCAGCAAAGAACTTTGTTTGTTTGGTTGAAAGTTTGGTAGAATACACTTCGAAAACCCCGCCTACACGTATCTTTTTGGACATGTAGAACGTGTGAAGCCAGTTATTTTTCGCCTATTTCCGAGTTTTTCATTGAAAGCAGATCTTTGACTGAGTGAAATAGCGAATAATGCTACAGGGAAACAGCTTTTAGTTGAAGCTACTCTGTTTTTAGGTAAGAAACACAGTACCTCTCGATGCTGTTCAAGATACCGATGCTCGGATCGTAGCCACACACAGCGTAAATGGACGTGTCGACAACAGCAACGCCAAAATCATCCCTTAGGGAATTCAACCCTTTCGACATGATAGACTCATATTGAAACAATGTCGTACCTTTCCTGGTTCAAAGGAGCAGCGTACTGCCACACAGAATTAGCATCTTCAAGATCCAGACGTTCGACACTTTTCTGGTACATTCCACCCACTGTATTTGTACATTTTAAAATAAACTCCTACTCCTTCCCACTCCTTCCTTCTTCCTCCTTTCATTTTTACATTTCCAATTGGAGGTGTAAAAATACAGACATTACATCCTTGCAAGAATATAACAGTCAAAATTTGATATCTACGTAACGGGAGTAGTTCTATACTGTACGTGGGAGCGGATGAAGTGAAAGTTTACCAAATAATTATTGTTACTCTTCGCCATACCAACATATATTACTCCACTAGCTTCAGTGCGCCTCCCTCTCATCCTCGGGCATTCAAGTGTAGACGATGGAAGAATCATGTCATTCTGCAAACTCAAGAAATCAAACACGTCGCGAACATGATCTTCCGATAAATCTAGGGACCTCATATAACAAGTGAGTGCTTCCTACCTTTGCTTGATCCACAAGAGCGCGGCAATTAGCATCTGCCATCACAAGCGCATTCTTACTTACTGTATCTACAAGAAACTCCGGCCGACAAAGAGGAAATCGTACGTGCTCCAACAGCTGCAATCATTGATCGTCAATCGTCTGCACTTGAAAAAGCGTCCAGCTTTTACCTCCGAAAGGAACTGCTTTCGAGAAGACAAGTCGAACTCAATCCACTCAAGAACTGCAGTGAAAACCTGAAGTCATATCTGTCGTTAACACACTCGAAGACAAGAATACCCAAAAATTACGGGAAATTGAAAGTTTCTAGAAATTTGACGCATTACCTGCTCTTCGGAAGGTACATTGAGCTCATCGTTAGATAGGAGCTGGACCAACTGATTTTTTGAAAGCTGATGAAACTCTTCAGTGCCTATGATGTCCTGAAATGAAAAAGCAAAGTATTCGTGAGTGACGAGCTCAAAACCAGAGATTCCGCTACCTGAAAGTTCTCCAAAATGTAGTCATCAGCACAACGAACAAGTTCCTGACAGGAGTGACTATCGGCAAATTCTCGAACTCCCAGGCAGTTCGATGGGCATAACTGCTTTTTTAGGAAGTCACAACAGGCCTCCTAGGTATTCACTAGGTAATACAAATTGTCGCCATTTATCGATGTCTTGAACATAGAAAACCTTAATTTCGTCCAACTGGAGCAGACAAGCAGCCTGGAGGATGCTAAGAATATTCACGCCGCTCATCTGTATCTCACCAGAATAGCAGAAATTAATCAGAGCATCAAGCGCTGCCCCTTCAATATCGACCATTTCTATTTCTGCTGAAAAAAAACGATAAGCGAAGTAATGCAGGGCTAACGTTTGTAAGGAGAGCATAATGAGACTGAGGAAGCACACATCACAATTGATGAACTTACTCTTCCGGGATTCGATCATTTCACTTGTTAACATGGCCCTGAAGTAGTCCGAGTAGGCAGCGAGTACGACTCGATGGGCGCTGATGCGGAAGTCCTGAGAAATCCCTCATTCAGGTTCGTTAAATCAGCGCATTTTGTGTGGCCTACCTCGGCTATCAAAGTCACATCACAAAAGCGACCGTCATCACGTAATGCAGCGAGTTTGGTGGCAAGGGAGCGGTCGTGAGTTCGACTCTGAACACGTGAATGGAAATGGGAAGTACACAACAAGATCCTGGTTACAGTGAGCTCAGTCAACGATTACTTTGATGATGGGAGATACTCGTATCATTCTGTATTCCCAAGCCTTAATCTGACCCAAATAAAGTTTGTAGCTTGATATACTGAGAGATGAGGATCGCCACCTGAGTACATGCCATGCTTCTATCCAATCCCAGAAATCGCAGTCATCAACTACATTTTTCACCTTAAATTCTAACGTGTCATCCGCAGTATTATTTGCCACCGACGAAGATGACATTTTCTTGCTTTGTGTTATTCCTGCTGGTTACACAACTAGTTCAACTTCTGCAGTAAACACTTTGGTCGATGTAACACCTGAAATACTTTTGGTAGAAGCTGACGAAGCCTGGCCTGGCCCTTATCGAGTACGAACCTTGCGAATTGCTAAAGAAAGTGTTCATCGGAAATTTAGCGCAATGTTTGGTGATAGATAGATTCCATAACACATTCTGTAGAAGCCAGACCTAGGAAGGAAATTTTTTTTGTCATGGATCGTGGCGTTCTAAGCACTGCACTGGTCTGTTATCGCATCACTTGACTGCCCTTCATCTACAAATATTGAGTGGCACGAATACGATGTTCAAATAAACAACAGTGCATAATACCTTACCCCCTTTTCTCTGTAACACAGGTTGAAGGATCACTTCACGATAAATTTGAAGTATCCGGTTCTCGAAAATTAATGGAAGTAATTAACGGAAAACGCGACACATTTGGAGAAGTACGAGGCTTCAAAAAAGTAGCAAAACTAGAGTCGAGAGGTTTGACGAGAATGTCACATCATTTATTGCATGGAAGGAGCGTTTGAAGGAGCTGTCGACAATGGGTGCAGTTGCGAACAGCTGGCTTTAATTCCACTGCTGAACTATTTTATTTTAATCTGTTGGGATTCAGCTGCATTTTGACCTTTTATGCAATTGTTGAATTGAGGTGAGTGAAAATTGTTTATATTAGACTATCTATTAAAACGTGCATTCACGGATTGATTTTCGATAATTCTAGTCTAACTATATTTTTGTATGTGTGTTTCGTATGAAGACATTCTTCACTGCGAGTTGATCAGTTCTTGCAAATGTCAACAACACTCTCTAACCCTACTCCGGAGTGTTTACTTTCGAAGGTTTGTTTTCAAATATATTAGGTGTGTGCATTGATTTCCGCCGTTTTTTTGCGTGCAAAAACATATTTATTACAAACTTAAAACCAAATGTACATTAACCAATGTATTGCCAACCGTTAGCTACAACTTCTTGCCATCTTTCTGATATCTTGTTGACTCCGCGTCTGAAAAAGTCTTCATCTCTTGAGACAATCTATTCATCCACCTATTTTCACACTTCTTCGGCATCCCGGAAGCGTGTATCTGCCAAAGTGACTTGCATGGGATTGAGAGCATCCTACGATCTGTCCATTTGGTGTTCGTAGCAGTCAGCAGTAACAGTCCGTAACAGGCTCAGCAGCTCATAGTACACAACACCCTTTTGATCCCACCACCAAATGCACACACAGCATTACTTCTTGGCAATGGACATTTTGCTTTCGTTGCATACTCTCGAGTGAAGAGAAACCATATCAGCAGCCTCGTTCAGATGGGGCTTGTCCTCCATAAGCATAGAAAAGCATCTGGCGGGCTTCAATGCCAGTTTTCTTGAAATCAAACAGAAGGAGAAGGGCCCTCCGGGAAGACGGTTTATCACATTCCATGATCAGTCAGTCTGAGAGCAACTGGATTTTGGGGAAAAACTGATCTGTCTTCCCTTAAAGGCAGGTTCACGAAAAAATGGTTTCGGAGATTTGCAAATGGTTTGAATTCGACGCCCCCTCCGATGCCACTTGTGCAGGAATGAGGTCGGAAAACGGTCTCGATAGGGCACAATAAGGGCAGTAACAGTGGGGGACGGGAGGCCTCCGTCCCTCGCTAGGTTGACTACGCGTTCTAATTGTCCTTCACCACTTTCGCATTGGAGCAACATTAGTGAAAAATCGATAGGCTGGCTGGAAAATTGCCCACAGACGGTCAGCTGGTCGACCGCCCCGTACTGGGATTACTATTAGGCTGTTTTTCTAGTATTCGACTATACTCTACGCTATTCTGTTCTAATTAATTTTTCTCAGCCCTCGTCAAAAGGTCGAAATTGATACTGCACAATAAATCGGATTACTAGCGGTAGGAGAATTAGTTTTAATGAATAAGCCTAAATCAGCTATTTGGTGTGTTGTGTGCAATGGCAGACACTGCGTCGCGTTTGTCTGAATCGCCCGAGAAATCCCTTATCGCTGTTTTTCCGCCATGTAGCTCGTCCGACCCCCCTTTTCCCTTGTTTTTTGTAGCTCTCTATTTCTTTATATTCATCTTTTTTCGCGTTTCCTTTTTTACCAATGCACTATTTAACATTTTTTGTCAAATTTCGCCAAAAACCGGATACCCCAGAATTATCGTTAACTGTGCCTTTAAATAGGGAGCCAATACCCTATTTTACAGAATACGACAGGTTTCACTGGTAAATCTCTAACATGGTTCGCACAAATACCCTCGAATTAGCGCCGGGAACTAATGCACATACCTAATACCTTCACGCCTTCTACTTCGTATAACCTGTTAGCTGTGTGCAAGAGTTTTCACCTGTTTCTTTGGGTACATTGCATGCTCTCCATATTGGGCCTTTGATGCGTACTTGTACAATGTCAAAAACACTGCCTGACTTTCTTGTGAAGAATTATGTTCAGTCGGAACCTAATAAGTATTAGCAAGCCACCCTATTGCCCCACCCCCTCCCGTGGAAATGCCTCTATTGCAACACTCGTTCAAAGCTACTTTGGAAGTTAGCCTTATTGATTCTTATTGGTTCTTTCTTTTCTACTTCTTCATGTAGCGAATACGTTTATACAGCATTATTTAATCGTAAGAACATAGTCGTTCTCTGTCTTAGGCTATTTTATTTCATTACACGTTAATACTTTATGTGAAATCAGCACATCTCGATGAAATACACATGTGGCAGCTTTATGTAATTGTTTACTCTATTACTTCTTTTTTTCTGAATCTACATCGTATGATCGTTGACACCTTATTCATTGTAGTGAAAGGCATTCCCATGACCAGTACTGATCTCTATTATTCGTTTTAA
Organism: Haemonchus contortus; assembly: GCA_000469685.2. Classification (NCBI taxonomy): domain Eukaryota; kingdom Metazoa; phylum Nematoda; class Chromadorea; order Rhabditida; family Trichostrongylidae; genus Haemonchus; species Haemonchus contortus. The sequence goes on from LS997564.1 coordinate 32,518,942, forward strand.
TTATAGACTTTATCGAGATGTGCGGTTACACATACAGTATAAATGTGTAAAGTATTGTATAACCAGTCGGTTCGCCCGGTCAACGCTGGGCTTCCCTCCTTCTTCGGCAAAGCTATAGTATTCGGCTAACTCTCCACTCCTTCTTTGAAACGAATAATATTTTCCTGTACACGAAGTTTGACACAGGACTGATAGAGCAGTGCAAATGGTATTCAGTGTAAGTCGGTGCTTACGCCTTCAATTGGGAGCCTTAATCTTTTATTCTTCTTTTTAAAATTAAAGACTCATCAAAGATCCAACTGTTAGGTAACCAAAGCCTTGGGCAGTAATCACAAGTGTTTCGAGTGATGATAACACTACTATCAGATGTTATCAATGGACCTTTCTCGTTACAGAGATTTCATTAGTTAAGAATTCCAGATAACTGGCGGTCGGCTAAGTTTTGTTGCAAATAATATTCAAGAAAGAGAGTCCATCATTGAGTCACTAACGTTGCTGGGTAGCGGTCGTGATCTAACGGCAAGAAATGAACAAAATTCTCATCCGCTTATCGTATGCCACTGATGGGTTCCTATCACTGCACTTACCACTCACTTTTGTCACCCTACTCTACCATCCCGCATTATCGGATGAAACATACTGAACAGTCAAAGCTGCATCGCAAATACCGAAGGTGTTGGGATTTTGATCGGTAGGTACCGTCCCGTCATTTCCTACATCGCTTATTAAAACGCCGAGCTTCAACTGTTAATACGAAAAGCTGTAATCCCACCAAATTTGAACTCTTTAAATCCACGGAAACAGAAATTTCGAATTTCCGCCGGGAGTTATGAGTTTCCGGTCAAACACACACCGACACACATACACAAACAAACAAACATATCGACAAACCAACAGACACACTTAGCAAATTATATATAGTAGAATATTGCTTATGACAAACAAATTCTTTTCACCTACATTATTAATGTGTAAAGTATAATATTGCTTATAACAAAAAATACAATGTTTTCAACATCGAGCAATAGTATGTCAACGTAACCATCAAAATGAATAAGTAAAACGGAAGGAGTCAATGAAAAGTTAACATTCTGATGTAACTCGCCAAACTAGCGATTCAGGAGAACCTAAACAACAAATTGATGCAAAAGAAACGATAATTCAGTACGACACTCGGCTCCCACGAAAATGTGCCGTAAAATAGAGTGCAGTGAACGCGGAGCTGCTTCAGACTGCGCGTTGTATCCTTCGACACAGTATCTCTCAGTGCACTTCCAATACGTGTGTTAATGGTGTTTTTCTTACTGTTTTCATCCCTCCCCTATTGTTTAGATTTGAGGAAATCAAGTCAATCTTTTCACCGAAAAACTCATCTTCCATGTCATTGCTTCTGCGAGTAGATATATTTCATTGTACACTCGTCGTGCGGATCTACTCTCTCAGTTACCAGTGATCCGTTTCATTTCCGGAATGAGTGAGTTAGTATTCGTTACGCGGCATTATTCTTTTATTCACTGCTGCACAAATTTGGTTTTCAGAATAAGTTAACCAATCCTTTATCCATCTATTATTACTTGTGGATCTTTCTTCACTATGTTCCTACTACTACAATAGCTCACTTAACATTTCACTCATGTTTATATTTATTTTTCAAAACTAGGTTAGGACAAGAAGAGCTTTTTTCAAACCCCCTTTGATGATCCTTTCAGTTCTTCATTTGTATAATTCCCTTTTTTGCACAGATTTTTTGATCTTGCAAGGCCTCATACTATTAGTTCGGGTAGAGGCGGAGCATACTCCTCTGGAAGACTATGCAGCTACTAAGTCGTACTCTTCTCGAGCTGCACTCTATAATGGGTTCAAAGAAGTCGAGGCAAAATGTTTAGGACGGTAGAGTTCATTGCAGACACTTAATTTCATACTCACTCGATGAACTTGTGAATGACTTTACATAGTTTACCGGTTTTTGCGTTTTTCACTATTCCCTTTTCTTTAGAAGTAGAAACATTTGGAAATTTGACAGATTTTCATTTGTTGCATCTAACAATAAGATCTATATGCAACAAATTAGTGAGAGCTTCACGCATCTCGCATGGTACGTAATACAAACTTGAAGTGCTACCTTTAGTAAACTGGTCTAAGCAGAACTTGTAAGTTTGAAAAAGATGATGTTTCTTGCCGTGCTGTATTTACTTCTGTAATGGCGTTGATAAATAAAAACTCGGGAGAGATTGTTTATTCGCTTCACTGGAGCACCAATACAATCGTATACTAATACATTTGCGCATAAAGTAGTGAAACGTTGCAAAAAGAGCCTGTCCAATGATTGCGTGATTCATGTAGCCTCAATTCGAGTGACATTCATCTGTATATTTTCGCGGTATAAGTGTCGCTCTCGCGAGTAAAACCAGATGCGTAGATTGTCGTTGCCCGTTAGGCTCCTTTCATTCTTTGAACCTTTTATACAGAATCCTCTATAACCATCACAGCATGCATGTTATCAAAAATGATTTGGAACTGTCTGTTTATATGGGATTGTTTACAATGATCTGGCTGTTCTTTATGTTTTTTGTATCACTGCAGTATAAAAGAGTGATGCAGTGAAGTAGGGTTCAAGTAATCAGTGCATTCGTCTCCTGCCTTCCGGTCCTGTCGTCAGTGCAATAAATATAAGAAGAAATCCCGCATTTCAGCTGTACTACTACAACACACACAAAACCCGGACACACTACAACTTTTGCATTGAATATTTGCTCTAACAATATGACATAGGATAGATAACAGACGTATGAAGAACATTCAATAAAGATCAAGATGATCGACTCACCCATTCGAGAATAAAATGAGACTATTGGTAAGTAAGAGAATAGAGCCGCATAACTGTACTAAGTGCGTGATGATGTTCCAGTCAATTGAAAGCTTAAAGTCTCCTACAATGACGTTATTAGCCTAAGAAGAGACAAAGTCACGGGGTAGTCCAACTAGTTCTTTATCCTCACTCTAAAATTCGGTGGATAATACACAACTGCAAAGCGGATCCGAGACGCGTTAAGAGGACAAAATAGTTCAAAGCAGAGCACATCGGCTTCAGTTAGGTGCGTCGTTTCGACAGGGGAAGTGAAAAGATTGCCTTCAATTAGGCAGCATGCCACCCCTTCGCTCTTTCCGATCACTGCGAAAAAGTACATGATGCGAATTAGGTATTATTTCCAAATCAAGAATGGTGGGCGTAAGCCACGCCTCAGTTACGAAGTCTGGCTCTTCTTGACAAGTAAAAGTATGTAAATGTTCAAGTTTATTCGACGAGCTACGGGTGTTTAGCAGGAAGCAGGTTAGGGCAGTCTTACCGTGCGCCGCTAGATGCTTCCCGAGCGCCTGTGCGGTAATTCAGATACACGTTTCAGTTGCCCCTGGTAGACAATCCACTCGCGGAGAGCTTTGCCCTTGTTTCACTCACGCGCACCCACTCTCGCGTTTTCTTTCGTCTTCGGTCATGCTTTTGCGGATAAACATTGGACAGCCCAGCACTGCGAAGTAAGCATTCGTTAGCCAGAGCCCGCCGCCAATGCGCCCTGGTAGGCAGAACCACCTTGGCGAGACGCGGGCGCTCAGTATCTAACATGCCCATCTGTACTGTATTCCTCAGTTGGCCACATTCGACGTCCAACGCATCTAACACAGTGCTGACCTTCTCTTCCAGATCCTTCTGACGCGTCAATGTCGGAGCAGCACCTTGGATCTCATCAAGACCGGAGATGACAATGCTTTGAGTGCGTTTATCACTCTCAATGAGTTCGGAAAATCCCGTTGGAATTTTTTCGGGAAGAGCGATAAGCATATTGCCGATCACCGGATCCTGATTGAGCTCCATTATGTTCCTTATAAGCTCCATAGTCGACATGTTTTTGAACGTAGGCGCCGGAGAAATTGCTGGAGGCTGCGTACTACCCCTCCCACTCGAGCTAGATGGAGGCTACGAGTAAGCAGAGCTTTTCTTGGGACGCTGTTATTTTGGGAGCATCTTTTTGGTCTCTGATCTGATCTACCAGAAGTAGAGTCAAACCTAGGAGCCTTACCAACTTGCCGAGAAAGAACTGTTTAGAGATCACAAGAAAAACCAACACCAGGAACTATGTATTAGAAACAAATTTTAAAGTCTAATTCCTACCTCAAATATGCTCTAGCAAAAAAGCTTATAAATAGAGAATGATGTACAAAAAAATTAAAATAGAACACTGGCTCATGGGAAGACGACCGGTCGCAGCGCGTGCAGATGTGATGTATCTTTTACCTGTAGATTTCCGGCAAATCATATTAGAGGTCGATCGATGTACAGTTTCCGGACCTATTTAGGGAATTAGCTGGCGATGAAGAAAAATAGGAATCACTTGTTCTTGGCGTTGGCCTTGGTAAAGATGTCGTTTGTGGTCCGACTTTTCATAAATCGAGTGCTGCAGGTAAACCGGTAGACGATTGACTGGTTCTCGGTGAGGCTTTCGGTGGGATCGTATCTGGTGGCTCAGCTTTTGTTGGTGGCGATGTGCCGTTCAATGTTGTGCTCCGTTTTCTTTGCTGCGAAACTGTATGAGTATTACTAGTAATATCATACGTCGCTCCCAATACAGACATCTTCCTCAATGGTCGTGGTGGGCTTGCTTGGGAAACTTTATGAGAACATCACTTGAAAACTCCACTTCTTCTCATTACGAACATCCTCCTCAACGGTCGTGGTGTGCCAAACTGGGAACATATCGAAGTGCTTCTACACGACGATTTCCTTCTCGGCTCTGGACTAGCAGATACACTTTTTGGAGGTCGTGGACTGGATGGCAATTTACTACTATCTCCTTCTGGTCCGACTTTTTTGGTCATTCCCTCTGCTTGATCAGTTTGACCAAAAGCTGTTGCACCGCTGTGAGAATCCGCCATCCTGGAAAAGAAAACATTTGAGGAACGAGCAATGTGTATAAAGTGGGTATCGATTTGTATTGAAGGGAAAAGCCTAAAAAACGTGTGAAACGAATCAGTTTTCGCTTGTTTCCGAGTTTTTCATTGGAAGCAGATCTTTGACTGACCATATCTCTAGTGAAATAGCGGACTGATACTGACTCAAGACTGATCCAAAGGTAATAAGGTAAATAGCTTTCGGTTAAAGCTGCTCCGCTTTCTAGTAAAAAAACGCAGTACCGCCCGATGCTGTTCAGAACATCGGAGTCATCACGGCCACACACAACGTGAATGAACCTGTCGACAACAGCAATGCAGCAATCATACTAAGGTGGTTCACTGCTTTTCGAGATGGTGAGAACATATTAGAAAAACGTTGTACCTTGACTGGTTCGAAGGAGCAACATACTGCCATATAGGATTAGCACCTTCAAGATCCATACATTCGACATTTTTTCCGCCACCCACTGAAGTTGCACATTTTAAAATGAGAGCATTGATTTCCTATATAGGTGAATAGTATCGTGCCTTTCGGACGACTCATACATATGTATGTAGGTCGTCCTGGCGTGACGCGCCCTTGGTGTTGCCGGGAAAGGCAGAGCACGCTGCAGAGAGTAGAGTTTTCCACGTGGCTCTGCCTAGCCACGGACTATGGCCGCTCCCTCCGCCATGCGACGATTGCATCATCTAGTGTAGTCGCCGTCGCCGCAGCCATCTTCCCGTCTCCATGTTCTGGTGCCAATGGATGTCGACGCCATCGACATAGCTCCAATGGTTCTCACAGCATCACCGTGTTGTCATCTACCAGTGGTGCCATTGCTGTCAAGTAGGTCGCCAGCAAGGAACATCAAGAGGTTTATCGGTTTGCAGCTATGGAAGGAGCAGCAGTGCCAGAAGGAGGCTGGGAAGACTTGGATGGTTGGGTGGCCCTGGATTAGGAGGAGCAGGTCACAGGTTATGTCCGTCGAGATCGGCCGCGAGCAGTCGCGACGCGGATTAAATAATTAGATCCAGTTCACTTTCGCGAAAACTTGGCTACTAACAAGAATTACCGATTAGGAATCCAGAAACTCGTTCAAAAAAATTACAGCATTTTATGGTTATCTGGACGTCGCCAATCCGGCGTCTATTGGAGAAATGATAAACAATGTTAAAGAAAACCATTCAAATGTATCGGTTTCGGGTTTACATAGTGTGATTTTGACAGGTCAAAACAGAAGCTGACAAAAATGAACATGCCTCAGAGTGGTTTTACATACGTGTACTCATGTATCGACATGTTTCTACAACTGAACTACATCTTCATAGTATCGACAAAAAACAGACATTTATTATATAATATCATTCAAATAATGACCGATCATGTAGTCATTCCAAAGTTGAATTATCCTTCATTCAAACAATGTTTACAGACGGTAGTAATTCTTTTATGAAATTTGATTTATATAACCCTGAAATTTTTGGAGGCTAATAATTAGGTAAGGTTCAACACAACACAAGAGGTTCTGCACAGCGCAGATAATGAGATATCCCTGATAAGGCTTCTTTACAAGATACCTTCATAGTTATAGTTCACGATAGATACATTTTCTAAGATTACCTTCTGAGTTGAACCTATAATCCTCAGAATAACACGTAAGGCATAGTTAGGGTTGAAAAACAAATTTGATAGAGCGCAGTGGAGTGCATTGGACGCCGACGAATATTACGCATATATGAGAAGCTGCAGACAGGCACGCAATCCGTACTTAAAATCCTCCGATTTCAAGAGGGCTTTTATAAAACTTTCGAAAGTTACTTTCCTGTTACCCTAAAATCTAGCTTCAAAGTAGAAAAAGTAATTGCTGTTCTAGCCTACAAACGAATTTGATCAGTTGTAGACTGATAAAAAAATACTAGCAGCGATTCCGCATATGTCGAACTCACTTCTTGTCAACTCGTCAACCTGAGCGATGATAGCACCGTTATCAGATGTTCTTTATCAATGGACCCTTTTCTTCACGGAGATATCATTAGTTGAGGATTCCAGACTACTAGTGGTCGATTAAGTATTGTCGCAAATGATATCGAGCAAAGAGGACCCTTCATTGAATCACAAACCTTGCTGGGTAGCGGTCGTAATCTAGTAGTAACAGATGAACAAAGTTCTAATCTGCTTATCGTATTGCTCTAATGGGTCAATCTCACTGCACTTACCACTCACTTTTGTCACTCTGCTCTACCATCCCGTCTTATCGAATGAAACATACCGAATGGTCAACGCTGCATCGCAAATACCGAAGACGATAGGATTTTGATCGGAAGGTGGCCGTTCTTAGGTCCCTTATATTCTCTTATCAGTAATGATCAGCTCTTGATGTTCCTTTGCTAGTACGAAAAGTGTAATCCTACTAAGTTTCAACGCTCTCGGTCCACATAAACAGTAGTTATTAATTGACGGCCAAATTTTTATTGCGCACGCATCGCCCCCTATGCATGGAGTCCCGTCCTGCCACCCACGTTTCCATGCTGCCCCCTGTACTCCTACCAGATTTGAGCTTTCTAGGTCCACGGGACCAGGAGTTATGAATTTCCGGTCGGACACACACACAGACACACAAACACACCGACACACCAACAGACACACTGTGAATTATATAAAAAGGATGGGATCGTTATAAACAGGAACGATTGGGTTCCTACTTTATATTACTTCCTCGCCAAGCTTACGTGACATTTCACGTGAATCCACATCGTGCCTACGTGACTTTTGGAAGGACGCCTAAACGGGCATACAAACAGACACACAAAGTTAGCGCTTTATACATATAGGAGACTGTATTTAATGTTGTCTTATGGTGTTTTGTATTACTAACTGCTATTACTACTACTTGCTTGTATTACTTGCTACTTCTTATCATTTCGACATTTCCATAAATACAAAAAAAAAACAGAAAAACTTGCGAGACTTTGGAGGACTGAGGAGGAGACTCATTCCCACCTTCAGTTGTATTTATTTCTATTCTGATGCTTCTAAAGGCACAGCTCACCATAATTTTGAGGTATCACCTGTATCACCTGCCGTTCCGTTAATCGTCGATTTCCTCGAGCGGGCGCCAGTAACGTCTCCATTTGTCCCTGTTACGAGCCAGAGTGGTCCAATGAATCGCTCCAGGGACACGAGGATCAACATTCCTTTCGCTCAGAGCTTTCGTGAAGAAGTCTGACCATCTCGTTGGCGGCCTTCCTGGAGTTCGTTTGATCATCCGAGGGATTCAGTAAATAGCCGCCCTGGCCCAACGGTGATCACTATATCGCATAACGTGTCCGGCCCACCTGATCTTCGATTTCTTGGCGTAGACAACGGCATCCCTGATCTTCGTTCGTTGACTGAGCTCGGAACTCCGGATTCCCTTCTGTGCTTGCGTGTACAGGGAAATTCCGAGCATCGTCCTTTCCAAAGTGCGTTGAGCAACGCTGACAGCATGCTCATCCTGCTTTCGTAGAGTCCAAGTCTCTGAGGCATACGTCAAAGCAGGAAGAACAGCAGTGTCGAAAAGGTGAGCGCGGAGCCGGATGTTTTTTGTCTTCTTCACTACTCCCTCGATATACCTAAATGCTTCCCACGCGGCGCGTTTCCTTCTGCACAGCTCCGGAGCTAAGTCATTCATCATGTTGACTTTCCGACATAGATACACATAGCTAGAGCAATTGGAGATATTCTTTCCGTTTAACGTGAAAGGAGCATTAGGTACCAGCCCGTTTTTCATGAACATCGTCTTCGTTAGGTTCAGCCTCAAGCCGATCTTTCCACAAGCACTATCAAACTCGGCCAGCATTCGTTCCGCCTGCTCGATGTTCGGTGTTATAAGCACGATGTCGTCTGCAAAGCGGAGGTGATGTAGGAAGCGACCGTCGACCTTCACTCCTAAGCCTTCCCACTCCAAACTGCGCATGATATTCTCGTGAGCGGCACTGAAAAGTTTGGGCGAAATAGTATCGCCCTGCCGGACACTTCTCTTCACGTTGACAATGACTTCCTTGTAGAATGGTGAAATCCTGGTCGTGAAGTTGTCGTGGAGCTCACGAAGCATACTATATATTGAGTAGGAACACCTGGTCGCCCAGGGCTTCAATTACCACTTTGTCTCAACGATGTCAAAGGCTTTCTTCAAGTCGATAAACGTAAGACATAGCGGCATTTTGTACTCTCGCGATACTTCAATGAGCCTTGTTAGGATGTGGATATGATCGATTGTACTGAACCATCTCCAGAACCCTGCTTGCTCGCATGGCTGTCCTCCATCTAATATTCTGCCAATCCTGTTTAGGATGACACGAGTGAAAAGCTTGTAGATTACGGACAGCAGGCAGATTGGGCGATAATTGCCAATTTCGTCTGGATCTCCCTTTTGTACAGCAACACCGTCTTGCTAGTTTTCACGACGTGGGCACTTTGCATTCCGACAGGTACCGTGTGAAGAACCTAGCCAGAGTTTTGATGATGACTGGTGGTATACTCTTCAGATGTTCTGGTTTGATCCTATCGGGACCGGGCGCCGTACAGTTCTTCATCGACGTGATGGCATGTCGTATTTTGGAACGGAGAACCGAAGGAGCGATATATTCGTCTTTCCTGAGATGGTGAGTAGGCAGGTAGACGTGGCTGTCGAAGAGATCCGAGTAGAAGCCGTAGATGACCTTCTCCATTGCCCTCCGGGATGCAGTAACGGTTCTGTCAGGACGCAAAGGGAGGTCATCTTGGTCTTGTAATTGGCGAAGCTCCGTCGGGCTTTGCGAATGCTCTTTCCGACCTCGGCGGCTTCGTCCATGACTGCTGCTCTTCTCTCTTTCAGATCTTCCTTTATCGCTTCTCTGCATTGCTTCGCAAGTTCGGACTTTCTTAATAATTGCCTGTAGCTCGCGCGATTCCACGCTGGGGTATCAGCTCGAGAGTCCTCGAAGACAGTCGTTTCGTGGCTACTTGTAGACTCTCTGCTTACGTAGCACTATGGTGAAGATGCTCGACGAGCCGGTTGTATTCTATGTTGTCGATAACGGAATCTTCCCATTTACTTGCAAGGGAAGCGAAGTGGTCCCAGTTGATGGAGGTCTTAGGGCTTCGTTTCCGAAACTTCATAGCTCTCTCCGCACGCAATGTGAAGCAGAATCTAGCACGGAGGAGACGATGGTTCCATCCCATGTAGAACTTCGGAACAACAGCGACGTCGGTCAGGCAAAATCTCCGATTGAAGACGATGTGGTCCATTGGAACTGTCCACCAGGTGACTGCCATGTCCATCTTAGATGAGAGGGCTTCTGGAACTGTGAGTTACCATGGATGGTGTGGGTCGTCATGATAAACTCGGACAGCCTTTCACCCTGCTCATTCCACTCCACTCCGTGAGTCCCGGTGTGAAACTCTTCAGCTGTTCTTCTGGGGCCAATCTTGGCGTTAAAACCACCGCCGATGACCTTGAAGAAAGTGTGGTCTTCTCTGTAGAGCCTCTCCAGATCCATATAAAACGCTTCCAACTCCTCTTCTTCGTAGCTCGATGTTCGTGCGTAAGCAACGAAAATGGTTAGAACTGGGGTTGAGCCACATCTTTTTAATCGTGAACGTCCGATTCGGGTTGTTAAGCTTTCGTACGAATCGATGTTCATGGCCAAGTGCGTATTGAAAAGAACACGTACGCCGCCGACGCCTCTACTGTCGAATGTTCCAGGGAACAGTTCTTCTCCATTCTCAAATACAGCGTGCAGCGGGCGATGCCTTCTCGTCTCGGTCAGATGAGTGAGATTTTAGCAGCCTCTACCGAGCGGTCCTACCCAACGCTGCCGTATTGAGGGCTCCCTCAGAATCAGGGGAATGAGGCCCATTTTTATTACTGTTTTTGGCGTGTGAAAAGAAACCCATCGTGTAGCTTGCCAGGCTCTGAAGTGGGAGGGGGAGGGGGGTTGGACAAGGGGCTTTGTTTTTGGCGGACCCGAACCGCCTCCCAGATACTTCCCAGTGTGACTTGTTCGTCACTCGAATGCAAGCTTTTGGCCGAGTCGATGGGCCGGATACCAACTGCACACACAGACTTTCCACACACGTATGAATGGGTACGCCTGCGAGAAACAGAGTGTGTATTGATCCAGCACAGCAGAATCATGGACTCCATCCCCTTAATCCACCTGCGTCTCTGGGCAAGTACCGGTGACTTTTGGTCGGCGATTAATTCCCCTATCCGCCACATGGGGACGCCCCACATAGCCTCGTCTTTAACCGGCTGGGGATCCTTCACTGAGTTTTCTCTCACTGAAGGATCCCCAGCCGGTTAGTGACGAGGCTACATAGAATTCTATGTAGAATTCTTAGGTACCCTTTTTTATTCGACAAGCGGAAGTATAGATTGGGAATAGTTCACCGGTAGTGAAGAAAGCGAGAGAATTCGCCGATTCCAAGAATAATATGGCTTCTTAAAAATAGGGCAAGTAAAGGTTGGACGAGATTGCCATGACGGAAATAACATGGAAGGGGTATTCGGACGAGATTCCAGTTATTGCAATTGCACAAAGAGCTGACTACATTAAGCCAGAACTGTTCAGAACTCTTCCACTGTCGCTAGGGGTCGTGACAAATTTTTTTAACTTCATGGGATCCCTTGTGATCGGTGCAGCATCTACAATGCCGGTAAACTCGTACGTGGATACACAATGGCCAATCTCTGAGCCTTTACAACTCCGTTTCCGACCTAACAGTGACAGATATGGCATACGCGTAGGCCTCAAATTCATCCCGTGGGGGAATCTCAGGAAGCATTTTTATTGTGAACTGTGCCTTTAAAGATATCACTGACTTTCGAAATCTCCCCTAACTTACTAAAATAACTTATATAAATAGCAATTAGGCCTCAACAACATCCAGCAACTAGAAAGTCGCTGAAGGCGGTAAAACTAACATCAAAAGCTTTTTACAACCTGGAGGAAAAAGTCCTGCAAGATGCAAAAACGCCGTGTCGCCCACCAAACTCGATCCTTGGTCCCATGCCTATGAAGCGTCACGCTTACCTCCACTCCAAGCCGCCACTGCTAGGCTGCTGGCGACCATGGCTTTTGTGCTTTCCCCTGTTGAGCGCTCTCCAGAGACCACCTTCATAACTTCGTTCAGAGAATCGTTTGGTAGATTTTGAATGCAGATTTGAAATCAGCGTCAAAAAATACGTCTAGCAGCATAAGTCTCATTCCAAATGGCCACTTCGACTTGGGATTCTTCCCTTGTAAGAGCATTAATTTCTACATAGGTGTATAACTAGAAAAAGCCGAAGTAGAAGCCGCTATAGTGAGAAAACATCAGCTAAATCTTTGCTTCCGTGACAATGAGACAAAAAAAATTCACGAAACTTTTGTTAAGCCTCATACCAACATAGATTCCTTCAGAAACTTCTCCACATTCTCGGGTGCACTTCCCTCTCATATTCGAACATTCAAGGGAAGAAAGTTTGAGAATTAGGTCATCCTGAAAGTTGACTAAATTGAGAACGTAGCGAATATCTGCTCGTGGCAAATCTAGGAAACTAACTTGCTGAGTGTAGCCTACTCGTAAAAGCCTCTAACCTTTGCTCGGTCGACAAGATCGCGGCAGATGGCATCTCCCATCACAAGCGCATTCTTACTTACTGTGTTGACAAGAAACTCCGACCGACAACGGGAAAATCGTACGTGCTCCATCAGCTGCAACGTTGAATAAAAGTCATTATTCAAAGAAGCTTCTAGCTTTTACCTTCGAGAGGAATTGCTTCCGAGACGACACGTCGAACTCAACCCATTGAAGTAATGCACCGATAAACTGGATTCATACTTGTCATCAACACAAAACCCAAATGTAGCTCGAATCTTCACTGAAACTGAAACATTACCTGCTCTTCAAGAGGAGCAGTGAGCTCATCGTAAGAAAGGAGCTGGACCAACTGATTTAGTGAAAGATGGTGAAACTCTTCAATGCCAAGAATGTCCTAAAAGAAAGTAAAGCACTTGTGGACGGATAGCTCAAAACCGGGACTGGCTACCTGGAAATTCTCCAAGATGTATTCATCGGCATAACGAACGAGTTCTCGACAAGAGTGATTGTCAGCGAATTCTCGAACTCCCAAGCAATTTGACGGGCATAAATGCTTTTTCAAAAATTCACAGCAAGCTTCCTAGGTATTCATCAGGCAGTACAGACTAACTCTATTTATCGAGATTTTGAACACCTTAATTTAGAACACCTTAATTTCGTCCAACCGGAGCAGACACGCAGCGTGGAGGATGCTCGGAATATTCACGCCGCTTATCTGTATCTTACCAGAATAGCAGAAATTGATCAGAGCACCAAGCGCTCCTCCTTCGATGTCGACCATTTCTACTTCTGCTGAAAAAAATTCGATAAACGGCGAAATGCAGGCTTAAAATTGACTGGGAAACATGGTGAGACTGTAAAGCACAGGTCACAAATTATGAACGTACTTTGCCGAGATTCTATCATTTCACTTGTGAACATGGCCCTGAAGTAGTCCGAGTATGCAGCGAGTACGACTCGATGGGCGCTGATACGGAGTCCCTAGGGAGTCCTTTGTTCAAGTTCACTGAATCAACGCATTACTTGATGTCATACCTCTGCTATCAAAGTCACATCACAAAAGCGACCGTTACCCCGTAATTCAGCGAGCTTGACGACAAGGAGGCGATTGTGAGCTTGATTCTGAACAGGACAATGTTCGCTAAAGATTGAAGAAACAAATTTGGAAGGGAAAAGACCGGTCCGAATGGAAGCTCTTTGCCGATCTTCATGAGGTGGATGAGAACATGGAATTGGGAATGGATCACTTTGACCTTTGCATTGATATGTTGCTCCTCTTTTGTCTCTTTAGTTAATACCCATTGGGCGATCATCAACGGAGGACAGTTCTTTGGAAATCAGATGACGGGATAGCAGTCAGTTGTCAATTACGGTAAGGAAAAGGAATGGCAGTCTCCCCAGCAACAATATACCTTGACACGAGATCTAATCTTTCAACAAAGAGTTTCTGGCCGAGAGATCTAAGTTCTGATTCTAAGTCTAGCTTTAAGTCTAGTTTTCCTGAAATGGGATTTCATTGGAAAAAAAAACCTGGCTCAATTTATGCAGATGAGTATATGACGAAACTGGATCGGCTAAGTGCGAAAAGTAGCCAGCTTTTTCTGAGAAAGTTTCGACGAACGCTTTCTATAATGGATAAGAACTGTTTCCTTTCGCATTCCCATCCAATGTGATTCGTTGCCAAGACGGTCTGCGGCTAGGGGATACTGAAAGATGAAGAGTGTCATTTAAATACATGACGAGCTCCACGGCTGTCATTAAAATACCGTCGTGAACCCCACGTTCATGATGCCGTCATTTTGTTCTCCACCACCTGGTATGACATTTGGGCGGTATTGCTTTTGCTGGGGGAATATGGCTACTCATACCACCGACCGACTTGTGATCAACGGAGTCGCCGAGTTGCACCGACGACCACGACCATCGACCATCACGGTACATTTTAGGCCGGATTTGTCTGCGTCAAGGAACACAATAAGACCGGCGAACTCGTCAGAGCAAACTCTTTGAGAACGGATAGGACGTCAATCAAATGGCCAATACTTTCAAGTTAGGGAAGTCGGAGAATTTTCATTTCGGTAGCAGACACCTAGATGAACTGAGCCTGTGGAGATTCTTTTAACAATGAATATGTTCAATAAATGCTTCTGCTCTTAAGTAAGTTAACCTTAATCACAAACCAGTTGCTTTTGAATCTGGGGAGTGAGGCCTCTAGAACAAATACAATCATTAAATACATTTTTACCTCGAACTCGAAAATATCTTCCACTTCCCCATCGTATTTGGTCTTCGAAAGGAGCGAACTCAAATGGCCTGGCATTCTCACTGTTTTGTAATGTATCTGCTGGTTTCACAACGACGTTCTCCTCTGTCGACGCAATATCTGAATGGAGATGTTTAGTAGACCGATCGACATTCAATAAGGTAATACGTCAAGCAAATCAATAAAAGTCAATAAGTCGTGATCGTATCCCATTTAAGGGCACTCGTGTTTTTCACTCCTATACTGATAGGACCTACATCTCACATCCCACACATCAAGAATTCCTAGGAATCTGGAATCTTACAATCACAATCTCTGAATCTAAAGCTGTACTACAAATCAGGCACCTACAGGTCAGGTGCGTTTGCAAAAATTCACTAAGGCGATCGCCTCGACACTCGTTTAACGTGACATCGACCGAGGGGCGGGAAGTCCGGGCGATCCGCTGGCGGGGCTCCTACTTGCCCTAGCTGTTGAGTTTTGGGACTCGACAGCGTCCTGCCTGCTACCCTTGGGGGCCACTGGTATTCCTAGAAGGAGAACTCAGAAAACTTTATTAACTTTATTGAGAACTTTATCGTGAACTGCGCCTTTAACCACCCAATTGTTACATTATGGGAATGGGGCAGTAGTAGACTTCGTATGAGGTAAGGTTAGTTCTATACAGGCCCTAATCATAGCTTCATTCCAAATAGACACCTAACGCTTCATATAGTTAAGCGCAGAAACTAGATAGTAACGCTTTTGAGGAACAATAAAAAAAGATAAGAAGCGACGAAAAAACATACCAACAACATTACAAGAAATGAAGTAAAAAGAATAAAAGGAGCATAAAAGGATAGAAATAAATAGGCTGTATAAAAGGGCTAGTCAGAGACTTTTCATGAGGGTGAAATAATGTAATTTTTCTTAGTTAAAGACACAGTTCACGACAATTTTGAGTTATCTAGTTCAGACGAGTAAAGGAAGTTCCAGCATAGTGCAAAAATGGCGAAGAAAATCCGAGATAGGCGCACTCAGCGAGATATAAGGTTTTAAAAAAAGTAAAATGAGGGGAATGAACGTGACCGCAGATATCGCATGGTAGAGGAGTTGCGACGAGTTATTCAAATGAACGCGCTACTGCATTCAGCTAGCTGCAGTAAGCTGCCCGCGTGCATATTATGGGTCCCGGTGCGAATCTCTGCAACCTGTACAGCTTTTATATCGCTCAGGATGTGTACGTATACGCCGAGCCGGTCATGGGATCCTTATTACGCCCTTCTTTGTTGTTTTTCGACCCGATTACGTCTCTTAGGTTATCTTTGGAAGTCGTACAAGGTAGGACTCTGAGAAGGAACTTTCGTTGAGGTGAACTGTGCCTTTCAGAAGATAGGAGAGGTCTCCATGAACTCCCGGAAATAGCACGAGGCACAGGTGAAGAGGATAACTGTAAAGATTTATTAGTTACTGTTTACAATAGCGTTCAGGTTAACATACATAAATGATTCACTGAACGAATAAAACTTGACTTTTTGAGAAGGGTCAGTCCTCAAAGTGTAATTCCAGCTTCTGGGACACAATTGCATCACTTTTTCAAGCTGTTTAGATAAAATTCATCGACTTACTTGATTGTATTGTTATTTGCCATTTATCTGATTGATAGTTGTTTGAACCGCTTATCACCCTAAATGAAGGCAACATTATGATTATGAGCTTAAAGGCACAGCTCACGATAATTCAATGGGATCGATGTCAAGTCAGATGGTCAGACGAGTATCGAGACAGTACATATTGCTATTATTTGTTCTAGGACCCACATACAATCAGCTGATCGCCGAGTGATGAGGCCATGTTTTTCTCCCATTCTTTTTTCCTCTGTTATTCTTTTTGCTGCCACGATCCCTTATTTAATTTCTACTCCTAGAGGCCGAAAAAGGTGAGCAACTTTTGCTGTTACTAGGGCTTTTTTGTTTACTTATGCTTATAAGTGAATGAATTTTTGCTTACCATAGTCTGTTATTCGTACAAGGACCCACACGTACGCAGTGAGACACATCCAAACGTCCCACTCTTCTTCATGTTTCTGGTCTCATTCTCGTCCAGCCCCCTTTTTAACGGCTTTTTGAAGCCTTTCTTCACTTTGGAAACACCGATTCACGCAGTTTCTCCACCTTCATCGCACTATTTTCGATCTTGTCGCCCATTTTCATCTTAATCTGGACTACCCAAAATTATCGTGAACTGTGCCTTTAAATTGCTAGACTAGTTTGAGCGCCGCAAGCTGCTAAAGTGTTATGGTTTGCTAAGGAGTCATGATCGGGAAGTCCTGAAATGCAGTCAGGTTTTGAAGCTGATGTGAGAAATCCGCCTGTGTTCCGTAATCTACACTTTATGCAAAGTTCGTACACCTATTTTGCTAGTATGGCTCAGCTTGAGTGCGGTCTCATGCGTAGACTCGACGCAGAATTTGTGGTGTAACGCGCACTGAACCGAACCCGACACTTCACAGAAAGGAGCCCGGATGTTATCTAGTACACCGTGAAATCTCATTGCTTAGCCTGCGACATCCTGGTAATCCGGTTGAAGAGGCTGAAGCCCATTTCGGCTCACCCGAGCTGGCCGATGGGGCCGGCGGGCATTCGGCTCAGCAGGACCCGAGCAAACACTTCGGCTAGGGCTAGAATCGGCGCGCCCCGCCCATCGGGCCTCAGCATCGTATATTATCCTGTTGTACTTTGAAAAAATTACTGGATCCAGGAGAGAGTCATTGCCATGGTGAATTGAAAGCAATAGTGCGAGGAGCAAAGGTGTCCTCCGTCAGTGGTGATTGAACCAGCAACTACGTCGAAAAGGAAATGAATCTCAGCCCGATTGTATTATGTTCTTCTTGAAAATTTTCTCTACTTTTGGGCCAAACACCAAAGCCGCAGAGCCAGCTTTAAAAGTCCGGTTGAAAATGTAGTTGGGAGGGGCCACCGCCTGGCGGCGCGACACTTTCCTCGCCTGGCGCTCTCCACAGCGAGATAGTAGTGGGCCTGAGGTCTGGGAAGGAATGGTGAGGTTGTACTGATACGTTTCGTGATTTAGAACAAACTAACTGTTGACACGTGTTGATATGCTTGCATATGATAGATACTCCTTCTTCTGAGCCGATAAAACCTATATTTTAAGAAGGGGAGGGGGCTCCGGGTGGGTGAGATGGTTTATCTCGTTCCAAAAAGCTGGGGATGAGAATAAAAAGTTGAACGTCCAAATTGGCTCACCCACCCCGGAGCCCCTCCCCTTCCTAAAATTAGGTGAAAATACACAGCTATAACATAAAAAAGCTATTGAAACGTCCCTAAATACCATTACGGGCTCGCCTACCCTTCCTTGTTTACTGTCTCGCCGCGGAGAGTGCCAGACGAGGAAAGTGCCGCGGCGCCGCGTGGCCCCCCCCCCAACTACATTTTCCACCAAAGTCCCCCAAGCTTCATCATTCCTAGCTCTTCAGAAGTTCAGCTCGGAACAATGCTTCCTAAATTCTGAGAGATCACAAGAGAGAAAAGGCACCCTTTCCCTTTTTAAAACTAAAAAGGCCAAGCAATCACTTGAACATGTTGCTTTCAACATTTCCCAGCCCCAAATCATCGATGTCATACAGGCTGGTGCGAAACTTTGTCGACAGCCAACTGGTGCCGTGAGGGGACGGTACGAACGTGCGTCCGAGGGTGCGCGCGGCAAATTGCGTGGCGAAGTTCGTGATGATTTGTACGACTGCGGCACCCAATTTTCGGGGCACAAACTCAAAGTAGTGTAGTTAACCCATTGGCGACCGCGCCTTTTACATTGTCCTTACATTAACTTTTAATTTCTCTTATAACTGTAGTTGGAAGTGAAATGATTCCTGGACCACGCATGCCTCAAGATTCTATAGAAGGTTGTGAAGCTAAGCGGTTACTTGAAAGCATGAAAAAAATTATAAGAACACTTGTTAAATAATATAAATACTACAGGGGCACGATATGGTGTGGCCCGCCGGCGGGCCACGCGGTCGTCAATGGGTTAAGTAGAGTGGGATGATCCTCCTAATCCACTCTATTTGAAATTTGGGCCCCAATCACAAGCGCCGAACTCGTTCATACCATTACGACTTCGCCGCGCCAATTTACCGCGCGCAATCCTCGGACGCACGTTCGTACCACATACCCGCTGCCATGAGAGTGTTCTCACTTTGTCCTCTCATCTGTTCAGTCTACTTCGTATAACGTGCTTATAGTTAGTGGTCATCTCTAGATGAGAGGGGACAGAGAAATGTAACGGCCGGAGAGGCTGCTTCATAGTCCTCCGGCCGGCCCGCGAGCGGGCGGCTGCCGCCCTTGTTTACGACTGAATCTTGCCGATTATCGCAGGCTGAGTAGTCGCCCGCCGGCGCGCCGCGCTCAGGCTGTACGGCCAGCCGGACTATGAAAGCAGCCAGTTGGAGCGAGTGGAGAACAGACCCGATGCGATCTACAGCGGATCTAAGAACTGCAATGAACTGACTTGTTGATGTTATTTCCAAAGGAATGAGAATTAAAGATGAAATAGTGACTAAAGTAGGATCCTTCCGTATTTTTCGAATCAAAATGCTACCTCCCTACAGAGGAACCTATGTCGTATCGCACTTGAGTTGTGGACAGCGATTGTGTTTTTTCATACTACTGGATTCATTGGATAACAGTTTTTCTGCTTACCCAGCTCTGTTCAGTCGAACAACGACACTTTTCTTCCTGCTTCCTCACGGTTTACACTTCCCTAACTCGAGTATAAATTCCACTGTATGTGTGAATTAATTTGCCATAAGACTGGCTTTTGCGCTGGAAAAAGAATCAGCACTTAAATCTTCATTGCATTTGTTTCACATCGTAACATGGGCCATCACTTTCCGTTGTATCCCCCGGAATCCATGGGTGGGTAGGCCATCGCTGTGTCCATTATAAACGCCTGAAAAAGGATCCATTGAAGGAGGAAATGAAAGGAGCCATAGTTCAGCCAAGGTATGTTTATCAACCCTGTCCAACACCACGGCACGCATCTGCCCTCTTTTGGCGATCGTGGCAATCATTGAGGTGGATTTGGTGGGCAGAATGGTAAGCATTGTTAAAAGACACATTGATCGGGATATTTTATTATACCGAGGTCAGCCGGCCTATTTTTCTAGTAATTGACTCGATTTAAACCTTCAATTAGATCCCGATGGTTATGAGAAATGTAAACTGCTCATATTCGTACAAGTTTGAGGATCAAATTCGTGTCAATGCTCGCTTAAGCCAACCAAGTGTATGTGAATAAATGGTAATTCGCAAGAATATTGAGGATGACTTGAAGAACGGCTGATAGTCATCCGCATAACAGCTCCTTTTTATTCTGAATGAATTTTTTGCATGGATTTTCAAATGGCTCTTAACAGTCGAACATTAACACACATGCAATTTGCAATTCCATTTAGTTTGCTCAATTCCAACATGTTTCAGCTGAACAAAAAAGCAAAAATTTGCGATCTACAGATAGCTCTGATCAAAAAAATGCAATTATTTCTAAGCTATTTTTCATTTCCTGGGTAGAGGCGACGTAGGCGAAGTAGCGCACCATTATACCCTCATGGTTCGAAAATCGAATCCCTGTTCGATACTCGCCCAAGCTAATCAAGCCTTCCATCTCTCCTCCCCCGGGTCGCTTATTTGGTACCAGACTCGTATGGGAGGAAAAACGTATAACTTGTATGTTGGCTGGCCACCACAAGTGATTGTATAGGCCGAATGCACATTCGATACGCCATTGAGATCCTGAATAGAAGTCAATTGCTCGGCTCAACCTTCAGACAGAAGTGCTTTATGCCATAAGACTTTATCGTTTGTTATTAATTTTTCATTTTAAAACAGGTGATCGACTCCATTTCATGAAGCAAACAAGCCACACTCCCGAAACCGCTGAAGCCTTTTGAAGGCAATGTGTACCGTTGAAAAGCCCGCAGATCAGCTCTGCAAGTGTAAAGGTATTAGCACTGAGGGTCATTATGAACGCTACGATTAACATGGCCACTTGAGCTGTTCTCAAATATCCCGTTGAATAACTTGTAGATCGAAGAGTCCGACCGCAGCTTTTCGATGAATCCTTCCATCCGTGGGTTCGCCGAGTATCTCGAAAATTTCACGACATTCCAAATTTTTCTGGAATATCCTGAAAGTTTCCATTAAGGCCCTGTACACGAGCAGTACTCACTCGAATATGCATTTCATACCCCTAAATTGTTTCATATCGCAGTCGGTTGACCAGATCGAGGCTCATTTCTTACCCATCGGGCTTTAAACAAGAGTTGGAAGAGGCTTTCACAAAACAGCATAGAAGGGCTCCAAGGCCGAACACTCGGAATAAAACTCGATTTTGAACCCTGAAAAAATTCTCTAGATTAAACTCACAGTTCTCATTAATATTGGTGCAAATAGATTTGTACGAGTAATGGAGGTGATAGTCCGCAATCAAACGAAGACGCAAACGTAGCGAAGAAAACTCGAAATTCCGGGATTCAGAGAAACACAAGGATTAGAAAGTAGTAAAGTTAGGGGTGGGACGAGAACACGACGACAAAAAAGCCACGAAAAGAGTATTTGGACAAGTTGCCCGAACGCGTGTGCCGTGTACAGCTGAATATACTAGACATTAAACTGGGCGTGTTGAAGCCGATTTTCTGCGGAATAGCCCATTTCTGTCTGTCTAATTTCCTGACCGTTGAATCAACTGTATTGCTTAGAATCCCAAATACGAATCATTCGGGAATGAATTTTGTGGACACCTTCACACTTGCACATTAGTGCCATTTTATGCCGGTATAAAATGTATAATTCGATGCCATTATGTCCCTCTATATAATGCCCCCTTGAAAGCAGCTAGATAACCCATTGCACACAAAAACATCCTCTCCAAATGCTCCCAAACCAATGATTCATTCTCATCTTCAAACATTTGTTATTCTGTGTGTTGTGGTGTTTGCTCTTTAGTTATTCATTAGGTTTCAGATTCGCTATGCTATCTAGAATTGTCATCACCCTACTCGCCTTTGCCATGGTAAGTGGCATTTTGGTATGTGAGAAAATCCGAGTCCTCAGGATCAGAATAACCTTTCGTATAACATGCACTGGGAGAGCTCGAAAAAGTAGCCCTTCATTGAGCGTATTCATACAATTACACCGATGTTGGAATTGAAATTTGAGAATTCGCAGCCTTTGGATGGGAAAGGTCATCGAAGCTGATTGCTGTGGAGTGCCGCTAGCCATCGGTTGCGAAAGCGAACCGATGAAATTCAGATTTTGCGACAAATCTGATGCCTTTCAGCTGACAGAGAATATTGAAAGACTGCGTACGTTTAACCCAAATCTGATCCAGCATTCGTCCCTAAATTATGCTTGGGACAGACATCACTTTTCTTATCTAGAGTTTCTTTTTAAGAGTGGAATGAAATGGAGCAGGAACGAAGAACACCTTCTAGCAGAGCTCCGGGGGATTCCCCATCATCTCTCTTACGTGACACTTGTGATCGAATTTCTTCTTCTCTTGCAACGTAATGGTTACCTCCAGGTACCCGAAGCCATGAAATATGGCATCATATTCATTGTCTGACTCAGCAACCATTCACACTAAAATACTAACATGCAGGCGGTTTGAAGATTGTCCATTTCGTTTCATTATAGACGACTACCCAATCGAGGGAAGGGATTGAGACCATGGGCTTCAGAGCGAGTTAGTGCTTTTAAAAGGTACGAAACAAACCTGATACTGCCCAAAGTGCAGAGAGTACTTCGCAAAGGTCTGCACATGGGAAGAGGTCATTATGTAAGAATAAAATTCTTACGGGATCAAAATTGATCCCGGTTTGAGCCAACGAAAGTCAGCGACGTAACAGTTCACGTTAATTGGAAATCCTTCCTCCTCAGTATAGCGTTGAGCGTTGAGCGTTGAGCGTTGAGCGTTGAGCGCGGGCTCTGCTGAAAACGACGACGGCCCATCAATACCGCAAGGGTGGGCGGGAATTACTTAATAGTCGGGATTTTATTGTTTACGTTTTTCGTTTTTTCGATTACTTTTGTAAACGGATTTGTTATTTCTCCGAAAGTATATCATTAGGAAAGAGCTGTATGCAGCTCTCCCGGAAAATAACATGCTCCGACGCGAAAACCGTCACAGGCGGTGTGGGCGCAAACGCAGCCTACGGGCGTCAACGCGTTCAACGCTTTGCACTCTAGTCTGATAGCGCTGAATGAATGAATATGACTGGAATCCATATCTAGACGAGATAATGCATGCTACGATAATCGATTTTCAGCTATTCTCCATGGCAGCAGCACTTCAACGCAAAATAATTCGTGTTGGGAGGTGATTGCTTGATGTCAGCACAAAAAATTCGGAGGGGAAGTCTATATCTGTTCACTCAAAATGAATGAAGGCACATTTAAAAGGAGAACGTCGTGCACCTTCCATCAGTGTGTTTCACATTTTGATTATTACGTGAACAAGAGCTTAGGATGAGTCTCACACCTACGGCACGAGGGTTGCATCCCCACGGAAATTACATAAACTCTTGTAGTTAGAGGCACCGTTCGCGATAATTCAATGGGCGGTGTGTCGATGACGTGTCCGCCTCTCATTCGATATCACGTCAGACAGTCAGACGTGGCGTCGAATGAGAGGCGGACACGTCATCGACACACCCGCCCATTGAATCATCGCGAACGGTGCCTTTAATCATAAGTAAATTCATTGCAATCGTTGTAGGTACGAGCTATCGTATACTCCATTAATCGAGCGAGCGTGATCCGAGGCCATAAGGAATGTGTAGATGGGAACAAGCTGCTGCAACCTCCGAGAAGATTTTTCGCCTTTTTCGATTTCTACAGCTTCTGTAGAATAGCCACACCAGGACTGGTTCGTCTAAAAAAGTTTGTATTAACGAGGAATGTTTGATAAATGAGGATACGGTCAGGGACACCGACTAACTTGCAGTTCATGTTACTGTGGTGTTTCCACTGGTTCGTCTTAGGATCAAAAACTTCAACTGAAGCATGATCTTTTAGACTATGATTTACTGAACGATTCAGCCCACCAATGGCATACAACTTTCCATTGACTGCAGCCAGTCCTAACTGAAAATGACACAACTCTTCATAAAAAAAGTTAAAGTGGTATAGGGAAAACATCTGACTTACACCAACTCGGCTACAGCTCACATCAGCCACTGAAGTCCACTTATTAGCACGGAGATCGTATTTCTCAGCAGAGCCCAGATCGCCTGAATTTCCGTTGTGTCCACCCACTACATACAATTCACTACAGAACCATGACCCCATCGACGTGTTAACATGGGACAAACCTCTTCCCATATACCAACCCGTGGGTCGATCCTGAAACATGAAAGACTCTTTTGAGGGTTGTTTCAAAAACATTTTAACATTTGTTCACAAGTCATAGGAGAACACCTCAAAAGGAAAAAAGGGTACAGGACCACTGAAATCAGAACCCCCCCAAGAACCCCCGCATATTTATGGGCAAGACTGTGCTACGGCTCTCTTCTCCTGATTCCGAATTTCATGGATACAGTACTCCTACATGCTCTGAACTATGTGATTAATGAGTCCGTTTCAAAAGGCTCGTAGGAACCCTGAGTCCGTTTCTGACTACAGTAAAAGATAATTCACCGTAACCTCAACCGCTCATTGTGTTGGTGGGCATCGTACGTAGCTGTTTTAAAATTACCGAACAGTACATTTATGTCACAATTTGAAAACAGCTACGCACGATGCCCACCAACACAATGAGCTGCCTTTTTTCTATATGCTTCACAACAATGGTCATTTTCTAATTGTTCAACAAGAGTAATCAAAGATGTTGAATATTAAAAAACTTTGCTCAAAGCAGTACAGTGTCACCAGACTGAAGTTGACCTACCTCTCCACAGAGTTTAGAGCAGTTGTATTCTCGCACCCTCCCACTGCGTAGTGGCAACCATCCAAAACGGAGACAGAATGCAAGCTTCGACATAAACCCATAGGTGCCATAAAGGTCCATTCATTTCGCCGAACGTCATAGCTGCAGCGATAGCGTGGAATTCAGTCCGTGCGAGATTTGATTAGATTTGCTCTTACCGTTCAACAATGCAATGGTTTCGATCTCTATGATCCTTAAAGCCGCCAATTGCATAAAGATGGTCGTCAAGAGCAGCTACACCCAGAAAAAGTGGAAGAGTAGGACAGGGAGCGACATCAGACATCCACTCGTCAGTGGCAGGATTATACCTGATGCATGCGAGATGCGAGATGCGTTGAGAAAAACTAACTTCTTCCTATCTCACATGGCTACACGAATGGTTTTGAGGGGACCACAACTATTCAATTCGAGCGACCTAGCGACAGCACTCAAAGTTTGGAAGAATACGTTCCAAAAACCATTAAATTCCATGTTCTCTCACCTTGGAACCTCGGCATTTTTGTTGTTTTTGAAGTTGTTAGTTTTTCTTCTGCCTCGAGGTTGTTAGGTGGAAACTTTTATCCTGGTCAACGATTCGACGGACTTGTCGTTTTCAAATGCCCGAAAATGGTTCAAAGCTTTTTGATTGCGCACTACCCCACCAAGCGCCTCCTCCGCTCTAACGCTTCTCACGTTCTCTCAGAAATGTACAAAAATGCCCGAAATTCAAAAGATAAGCTCACCTCACTTCCACCGCGGAGTGTAGCATTACGCTACACGGTTAGTACATTAGAAGCGAATGCTCTTACTTTACTGTCCTTATGCAAAATATTATCGGATGCGGATCAGCACATTCGCAGATTATGGAACTCGCAATGTTGCTTAAATGGCAAGTGACCATTTGTGATTGTTAGACGCTCATTTCGGCTTTTCGGATCTCTAGCATTAATCCAGAACGCTTCCAACGCTTTCCTGGACGATATTTATGTCGTACACCCGATTACCACCATTCTGTTCCATGCTTCCCTAACGGAGTTAACACATTACTGCGCCGTTTCTTTGATTCGTACTGATAAAACTCTCCTGATTTCCCCTATGTAGTTCGAATTACATGCCTCACATTGAATCTGATAATTTACGCCTACAGAAGCGCAATCTCCATTTCTGCCGCTTGGACATGTAACGCGACCCTCTGTCAAGCACTGGTTTCATAGTCTGCTCCTCACGAGTTGGCGTTCGATGTTGTTAGGCGGAATGTTAGCTAGAATAACATCATCGCTCAATTGTGCTCGAACAATACACCGTTGTATTGCAGCAGATACCTTGTCAGAGATGAACGGTAAACATAAAGGTAGTTTGTCTTGGCGCAAAGTGTTTCTCTTGTCAACGTGGAGTCTTCCAGTGTTATAATGTGGTACCGTATATAGCCATTCGACCGAGTTATGCCTGAAGCTAATCGACTTGATTCTTCCCGTTTGGTTATACCACTGCACATGCGCGTAGCTGTTCTGTACATATTTCTGGTAACAGCGCATTTGATAGCAGACGGATGCGCAGATGTAGCGTGAATCAAAATTTTCTTCGAGATTCTTTTTCGGTACCACTTGACGTGTACGATTCCGCTAGACACATTGATTTGAGTGTTGAGATAGGGGAGCCAACCATCTTGTGGTACCTCTCGTGTGAGCCTGATGTACGGTGACGGCTCGTTCATTATACGAAAACACTCATCCATTTCGGACAGTGTTAAAGTCACAATGAAGCAGTCATCTGTATATCTACAGGACATCAACGGCAAGCGTGCCATTACTGGTTCTTCAATTCTGCTCATGAAGCAGATCGCTAGTACGGGAGCTAATCGCTGACCCATGACCAAACCTCTAATTTGAGTATAGTAAGAACCTGACCACTTGAAGATGTTACAACCAAAACATTCCTTGGTAAGAGTTATGATACGCGCCTTACGGAGCGCAAAAGTCTCAATAGTCCTACCGTGTCTATCCAACATTTCTGATAGTGCTTGTAGGGCTTGTTCATTCTGGACGTTGGTGTTAAGCGAGGTGACGTCTCTTACGCAACTTAAATCGAGGTGCAAGTTCCGCTGTTTTTCAAGGAATTGGTTCGTGTTGTTCAGGTGGGAGGGGGCCTTGGTCAATAATTGACTTACAATACAGTTTAAAAACCACGAAATACTATCGCAACTGATAATAGGTCTTATTTTCAAAGTGTCCGCGGACTTTGACCGTAACTCGTTAGGTGCAAGTTTCTGAGTTTTCAACAAGCTGTGAAATACAGGACAACATGGAAAATCGAGCTTGATTCTACAAAGGAACTTCTCATCAAGACCTGCAGATTTGCCTTCTGTCATCCAGCTTGGTTGAGACGCTTGCATTGTGATGAGAATTTCGAGCTGTTGCAAAACGGTATGTGGTTTTATCCTGCAGGTGAATTTCTGTTATGGCACGATCCAAGGACTGAGACATAACAAAAAACTCTCCTCCCTTATCGCTTATTGTGCCGTTTAATCTTAACTCGCGTATTTATCTAAACCCTTGGTGTTGGTGGAATGTCAAATTGTTGTCCTGATGTCGCTTATATTGGTTTAACACGTTAAGCGCCCCATCTGACAATATCCGCACTTTGACATCTACATTTGGCACAGGGTCAGGTCCTCTATAAAACAGGAAACGGTGCAGTTGGCAGAGATCACAGTAAATCTCGCAGCCTATATAAGTTCCCCACAACTTTACGGAACGTGGCAGCACTGATGTTTTGCGCTGGTGAAAACGATGGCCCGGGACTGAGAAAGTCAAGTACGTTGGACGAAAGTTGTGCCTCACCCAAAACAGTAACTCTTGCCATTTCACTCGAAAACCTGAAGTCATACTTGTCGTCAACACAACTGAAGACAAAAATACCAAAAAATGCCCAGAAGGGGCTCCAGGTTCCAATGAAACTGACACATGACCTGTTCTACTGGAGGTGCGAGTCGGTTCGTTAGTGAGGCGGTGCTCTGTAGGTGAGCAGCTTTTGATATTTCGAGAATTCTCACGATGCGAACCCAAATTCGAAAGTCGGAACTTCCAGGCCTTTGAAAAGGACGAGTCCGTCGAAACATTGGCCAGAATAAAAGTTTTCACCTAACAACCTTGAGGCAGGAGCAATATCTTTTCGAGAATGCCGTCAGCGTAAAGCGAGTTAGTTTTTCTTATTTCTGAGTATTTCATTGAAAGCAGATCTTACTGACCCTACCCTAGTGAAATAGCGAACTCATTTTGATTCAAGACTGATTAGAGCTACGAGAGTCCATTTATTAGTTCGGGGATCGTATTTTTCAGCAGAGCTTAGATCGATCGTCTTTTCCCTGATTTTCCTGATTCTCTATGTAACATCCCATCCTACATACAATTCACCAAAAAGGGAAGTACCATGAGAATACTGAGGTGCTGACATAGGAAAAACGTCGTGCCATCTACCATACGAGGGTGGAGAGCCATTTAGCAGGGAGACAGAAAGTTCATAACGAATTGAACCCATAGGTGCCATAGTGATCCATTCATTTCGCCGAAAGTCATAGCTACAGCGATACAGCGAATTCAATGTATACAAAGCCCATAGCCCTGCCCTTAACATTCAACATCTTTCAGCGAAGGACTAACCATTGTTGTGTGCAATGAAGATGGTGGCCAGTAGCAGCTACACCAGGTGAACACCGAATGGCGGGAGGGTAAGAGACTCACACAACCATTTATCAGTAGCAGGATTATATCTAAGGATCAGCATCGAATAAACATTCTCCTAATTCATGGATTTGTGTTTCATATGGCTCGACGAATTTCTCCCACTTAAGTAAGGGTCAAAATCTCGAAATCACCAAAATGACTCGAAAATTTGTCAGAGCAGACGGTGAAGAGCGCTTCACGATCCATCGAGCAAATCTCGGCAAATATAGCAAAGAGAAAAAATAAAAAAAATACAAATATAGCAAAAGCGAACCGTCATGCTGATTTTAGACATCTTCGGAGGAATACCTTTGTAGGACCACATTTCCGATTGAATGCTTGAATTATGAATTAAGACATGCTAGTTGAATTGTAATCTGAAGTCTTTTTTTAATTGTCTTCAATTTGAAAAAGGTTACTGTATCTCTCGAAGCTGTTCGAAAATGTCTTGAGACGGCAGAAAGCGTATAAGAACCCGTGGTGAGCAGCAATGTGGGCACAAGTCCTACATATGTAGTCATACATTCTTGAAGCCTGTAACTCCTTGCTAGGATCCTACTTACTCTAAAGCGCTTAGTCTGTCTGTCTGTCCGTCTGTCTGTCTGTATGTCTGTCACGAAATTCCTTAGCTCCTCTAGATCTGCGTGGAGAGACCGGATCAAGTGTGGGATGGATGGGCCAGGTCTCGAGAAGTATAAAACACACATCAGCTTGGCGGAGCCCCGCCCGAAGTGGGCGTGGCGTGCCTCGAAATGAGCCCTACTGGGGACCATGATTTCAAATTCAGTAACATAACGGCTTCAAAACTGGAGTTTAAAGGTGGCTAGGGGTGTGCATTGGTAAGTTAGGTCGAACTGGGGAGACCCACCCCCGATGGTTCGGGGCGTTCTCCAGAAATGCAATGCTTTATGAAAACATTTATAACTCGGTTCGGAGAAAGCCAACAGAGCAGGAAAAAGTTGATATAGGAGAGGTATTGTCGAAGGTATCTCCAGCATAAATTACGTCAGCGGAGGCCCGCCCCCAATGGGCGGAGCGTGCCTCGGGGCTCACATCCCTTCTTACATTTGTATACCCAGAGAGTTCAAATTTGGTAGGAGTACAGGCGTCATGGAGTCGAAATTTATGGTTGGCGGCAGAACCAGACTCCGCCCACAAAGGGCGGGGCTTGGGCGAAAATTTATAACTCATGTCCCCATGGACCTAGAAAGTTCAAACTTGGTATGAATACAGGCGCCATGGTGGCAAAATCTATAGTGTGTGACAGAACCAGACTCCGCCCACAAGGGGGTTTGGGCGAAAATTCATAACTCATGTCCCCATGAACTTAGAAAGTTCAAACTTGGTAGGAGTACAGGATGGGAACACTTATGGTGGGTGGCAGGACCAGACTCCGCCCGCAGTAGGCGAGGTTTGAGCGGAAGCTCATAAATCCGACAAAGGTATATAATGAAAATCAGCTCATGCGGCTCCGTCTCTCATGGCTAGAGCCCCTAACGCGCGCGAGAGCGTGCGTAGCCGCCTAGTATTTTATACCTGTTTTTGTTCAAAGGAGCAATGTCAAACCATGCGGACTGGCTACTGAGGGTCGAGGCATTTAACTTTCCTGCTTGATGAATTAACTGAAAATTCACATATTACACATTTGGAGGAACTCCTGAGGGCAATAAGTAGGTACTAAGGCAAAACTGAAATCTCAGGGTTAGAAGAAAGAATTAGACTGCTTTTTTTTTCACCACACCCTATGCCCTTCTACACCTTTGTATCTCTTCCCTATCCCTTCCCTGCAGAGGCAAAAGGCATAATTTTCAACGAAGATCTTATCAGACAGAATTCAGAAATCCTTGAATTATAATAATGGAAGGCTCTTATTCTGTAAAAACGGAGGAAGAAGACGAATATGCTTCACTGTTGGATTATCCAACTTCGTCGTACTGACGTATATTCTTTCAGCAACCATTTGTCGTGCTTGGTAATTCAGCCTTAAGATTTTCGGATGCCTTGAATGGCGAAATTTATGTAAAAACTGTATCTAAATGATACAAAATGCTGATGAGAGGGTAGTGTAGAACAATTGTTTATCGATAGATTAACAAGTTAGTAATATCATTACGAAAGAGGAGAATTTCAAATAAGCTTAATAATTATCCACATCGAAGTCTACTTGGGATGGGAGGGAAAGCATTTTCAATTAATCCAGCTATCTCGCTAACCGGTACCGTTGTAACACCCAACTTCAACAAAAATAGGGGACCGCGCCTGAAATGAAACGAACGCTGATAGTTGCTCGCTCGCTTGAAACCGATAGTTGGCCTCTAAAAATTTGTATGTATGAATGGATCACCAAGATAGCAAATCAGCACGGAAAGGGTGCCAGATTGAGATGTTAGTCAGGCCTTGCGAGATCTCAAGGGACTTACTGGTAGTGAAGGATGCAAAATGGAGTATGTAATTGCAGAAGTCAAAAGGCGAATCCCGACGTAATGTATGTAGGAGCCACACTTATTTCAAATACTTCCATTCATGGAGTACATTGCGTTGGATACAGCTGTTCTTTACTTCACCATAAAGCACGAACATGGATTCCACATCAGGAGCATTGATTTACGATCGCGATTTAGTGAGCTTGGTTGGAAGGTCCGTGGTACGCCTACGGTTGCCACTCAGCATCGCAGTCACAGTTCAGCCTTGAAGGCACGGTTAACGATAATTCAATGAGCGGGGACGTCAATGGCCTTCCCGCCTCGAAGTCGCGTCAATGGCCTTCCCGCCTCGAAGTCGCGTCAGACCATCAGACTGGTGTCGAGACCATACAGATTGCAGATTTTCGTTCTAGGAACCCCACACAATCAGCTGTCACCGAGTGATGAGGCAATGTTTTTTTCCCATTCTTTTTTCCTTTGCTATTCTTCTTGTTGCCGCGATCCCTCATTTAATTTCCTACTTCTAGAGGCTGAAAAAGGTGAGCTACTTCTGCTGTTACTAGGGTTTTTGTTTACTTATGCTTATAAGTGGATGAATTTTCGCTTACCATTCTCTTTTGTTCTCACCAGGACCCACACGCACGCAGTGAGACACACTGTATGACTCGTCCAAACGCCCCACTCTTCTTCATTTTTCTGAACTCATTCTCGTCTAACCCCATTTTAACACTTCTTTCAAAGCCCTTTCATTTTGGAAACACCGATTCACGCAGCTTCTCCACCTTCATCGCACTATTTTCGATCTTGTCCTTCATTTTTCATCATAATCTGGACTATCCAAAATTATCGTGAACTGTGCCTTTAATAAGGCCATGCAAGAAGCTGCCGTGACAAACAAATGTTCATGTCAATATTTCTACCATTCACTAACATTACAGTAGTCGGTTGGAGTAACAGGTTCGCCTAGGCCAAGCTATACCCATCGAAGCTCATATAAACCTATACCGAGGTTTAGAGCATGACAATATGGATCCCTTCACTGCTTAGTAACTAGAGGTAAGAGCGCTGGAGGGCAAAGAAGTTGGCTCGATCTTAACGGCTACACTACTTCTAAGGAGAATTTGTGATCAAAATGTGAGCTGACTCAAATGGGCAATGGTGTATGAAAAGCTCGGCATGCAAGAAGTGCATCGACTGGATTCAACTTCTGTAGTAACTCTCTCGGGTTAAGTCCGTACCAGAAAAACTCGCTTCGTTACAATGCATAAATGGAGCTTCAATATTTTTTTGACAGTAAGAAAAACCCTCTTGATTCTCCCACACCTATGTACTTATGCTTCACAGGCAACATGCTTTCGCCCTCTTCCAATATCCGGGCTTGCAAAATTTGGTTGAGGGTCTTCACTATCATCAATGTGAAAACGCCCACAGACAGTACTAAACTATGCTTAACTAAAGCTGTGACCCTTCCTTGAGAAGTTTTGTAATTTGTCTGAAGGTCCGAATTTCTGCATCCCTCCTAGAATATTCTCCAGGTCCTTACTTTAGAAAATGTTCACATCGACCAATGTGAAAGTTTAAAAATTGGAGAAAAAATTTAAAAAATTAAACATGCTGAACGGGAGAGGCAGAAGTACAGGTCAGCCACTGAAATACTAAATAAAATTTATTTCAATCTTCAGAAAAAAATAATCATTCAAAATAAAGCATTTCAAAAATTTACCGATCCCCAAGGCCTCAGTTATATGAATGGTAATCGATTTCCGAAGAAATAAGGAATGTGAAGATAGGAACAACATGCTGCGATCTTCGATAAGATTTTTTTTGTTTTGTTTTGATTCCTATAGCTTCTGTAGAACAACAACACCAGGATAGGTCCGTCTAAAAGAGTTCGCATTGAGGAGGGAAGCGTAAAAATAAGCGTACGGTCAAGGACACCAATAACTTGCAGTTCATGTTACTATGGTGTTTCCACTGGTTCCTCTCAGGATCAAAAACTTCGACAGAATCATCATTCAATCCACCAATAGCATACAATTTTCCATTGACTGCAGCCAGTCCTAACTGTAAATGACACAACTCTTCATCAAAGAAAAAATGGATGAAGTGGTATAGTGAATACAGCTGACCTACACCAACTCGGCTACAGCTCATATCAGCCACTGAAAACCACTTATTATTTCGGAGATCGTACTTCTCAGCAGAGCTCAGACACTCTGAATCTTCTTTGGCTCCACCTGCTACATATAGTTCGCCATGGAGCACCGCGGAATAATGGCAATATCGAGGGGTTGACATGGGACAAACCTCTTCCCATCTACCGACCCGTGGGTCGAACCTGAAACATGAAAGGTTATTTTGATGGCTGTTTCTAATGCGCTTTAATATGTTCATAATCCATCCCTAGGAGACCTCGAGAGGAAAAAAATGGTGCGGGACCATTGTAAGCACAAAAAAATCAGCTTTCATAGACGGTCCCTTAAGAATCCTTGCTCATGCATAGGAAAAACTCTACTCTCCTGATTCCGAATATCAAGGAGGTATAGTACTCCTACATGCCTTGAACTATGTGCTTAGCGAGTTCATTTCGAAGGGTTCTTGCGGATTATGAGTCCGCTTCCTACTCCAGTGAAGGATAACTTATCGAAACATTAACCACTCAAAGTGCTGATCGACATAGCTGCTTCAAACTAGCGTACGAGACAACCATGATTTTTGGTTCTTTCTATAATTGTTTCACAGAAGTAATTAAAGTTGTTGAATGCTGAGAAACTCTCTTAGAAGCAATACAGTGTCACCAGATTGGAACTGACCCACCTCTCTACGATACTGAGAGAAGCACGATCATGGGCCCCTCCCACTGCGTAGAGGCAACCATCTAATACGGAGACAGCGGGATAGGCTCGGCATGAACCCATAGGTGCCACAGAGGACCACTCATCTCGTCGGACGTCATAGCTGCAGCGATAATGCGGAATTCAGTGCATGCAAGGATCTATTAAACCTGCCCCTACCGTTCAACAATATCTAGGCTTCGCATACTCTCATCAAGTCCTCCAACTGCATAAAGATGGTTGTCAAGAGCTGCTACACCCAGAAAAATTCGACCAGTGAGACAAGGAGCGAAGTCGGACATCCACTGGTCAGTCGCAGGATTATATCTGAAGAGATGCATCGAGAAAAAAAGGGATCTTTCCTATCTCACATGGCTATGCGAATGGCTTGAAGGAAACAGGAAACCATTCTATTCGAGCGACGGACTCAGACTTTAGGAGAGTACGCTCCAAAAAGCGCCCACACGCCTTTTTGAAAATGCAGTCCCAAAAAAAAACGAAATAGTTTTCGTTTATTTCTGTGTTTTTCATTGAAAGCAGATCTTTGACTGACCCCACTTCCACTGATTTAGGACTGATTAAAAGGTAATACTACAGGAAGTTAGTTAAAGCTGCTCTGCTTTTCAGTCAAAAACGCAGTACCTCTCGATGACACCGATGTCACCATGTAAACATACAGCATAAATGAACCTGGAGACCACAGCAACTGAACAGCCGATAACACACCTAGGGACTTGAGAACTTTTCGAGATGGTAGGCACGTATTAGAAAAAAGTTGTACCTTCCCTGGTTCATAGGAGCAACGTAGTGCCATACAGGACTGGCACCTTCAGGATCCACGCACTCGACACTTCCCTCGCATAACCCACCCACTGGAGTTGTACATACATTTAAATCGAGATAATAGGAATAATCAAACTAAGAGCATCAACTTCCTATAGAAGTGCATAGCAAGAAAAAGGGAAGCTCGGCTAGACTTTTTCCTCCGTGAAATGGAACAAAAAATCAAGAAAATTTTGTTGAGCCTCATACCAACATAGATTACTCCAGCAGCCATTCCACACGCTCGAGCGCGCCTCCCTTTCGTATTCGAACATTCGAGGGTAGAAAATTGAAGAATTAGGTCATCCTAGAACTTGAGCCTTTTGAAAACAGTTGAGAACCCAAGGAATATCGGCTAATGAAAATTCTAGCAAACAAATTTGTCAAGAGTAGTCTTCTAGCGAAAGCATCTAACCTTTGCTTTGTCAACAAGGTTGTGGCAGGTGGGGTCTTCCATCACAAGGGCATTTTTACTTACTGTATTGACAAGAAACTCCGGCCGACACAGTAAATATCGCGCGTACTCCAGTAGCTGCAAACGTTGAATAAATGTCAACATCTGAAGAAGCTCCAGGCTTTTACCTTTGGGAGCAATTGCTTCCGAGATGATAAGTCGAACTCAACCCATTGAAGTAAAGCACGGAAAACCTAGAGTCATACTTGTTGGTAACATATTTGAAAAATAAAAATACGCAAAAAACTACCCAAAAACGGGCCCAAAGTTTTATTGAAACTAACACAGTACCTGCTCTTCAAGAGTTACAGCGAGCTCATCAATAGACAAGAGCTGAACCAATCGATTTATTGGAAGATGATGGAACTCTTCAGTGCCAACAATGTCCTGAAAGATAGGAAACAAAGTGTTTGTAATCGACGAGCCCAAAAGCAGAAACTGCCTACCTGGAAATTCTCCAAAATATAGTCATCAGCACAACGAACAAGCTCTCGACAAGAGTGATTAGCGGCACATTCTCGAACTTCCAGGCAATTTGATGTTCGTAACTGTTTTTTCAAAAACTCACAGCAGGCCTCCTAAGCATTCACTAGGTAGAACAAATTATCGCTTTTATCAGGCTCATGAATACAGGAAACCTTGATTTCTTCCAGCTGGAGCAGACAAGCAGCGTGGAGGATGCTCGGAACATTTACGCCGCTGATCTGTATCTTACCAGAATAGCAAAAATCAATCAGAGCATTAAGCGCTGCCCCTTCGATATCGATCATTTCTACTTCTATAAGTGAATTGATGCAGAGCTGACATTTAGAAGCAAAACATGATTAGACTGTAGGCCCACACGTACCCTGCTGATTTTCCATTTCACTCGTGAACAAGGTTTTGAAATAGTCCGAGTATGCAGCAAGTACGACTCGATGTGCGTTGATACGGAATTCCTGAAAAATCCATTATTCGAATTCACTGAATCGCCAGTTTCTTATGGTTTACCTTGGCTATCAAAGTCACGTCACAAAAGCGACCGTCATTACGCAAATCTGTGAGTCTGGAGACCACGGAGCGATTGTGAGTTTGACTCTGAACACTCGAATGGAAAGATAAAGTAAATGACGAGTTTTGCTTACAGTGGGCACAGTGGAAATGGTCATAGAGAGTAGTCAACGATTACTTTGGTTATGGAATACGTCCATATCATTCTGTATTCCCAAGCTGGAATCTGATTCAAGTTGATGTTTGCACCTGATTACATGTCATGCTTCGATGCTATGCCACAAAACAGAAGGAAGCTTCACTCAGGCTCTCGGCTCTTACAGTAACCCCCTGGCTTGTCACCACCCACCCCCGCGTCCTTGCCCAAGGCCCCTTTTCGACGGGTCGTATATGTGACGGTGGGAATTTGTGTTTTATCACGTGCCGGATTACTGTAAGAGCCGAGTGCCGGATTGAATTTTCGTTTCTGTCGCCAGAAATACCTTCACCAACTACATCGTTCACCTCAAAATCGAGCACATCCTCCACAATATTACTTGCCACAGACGAGGCTGACATTTTCTTGCTTTGTGCTAATCCTGCTGGTTTCACAGCTATGGTTACCTTTTGCAGGATACACTTTTGCCGATGTAATACCTGAAATATTTGTGGTAGAAAACTGAGTCATCGGTTAATTCACTTCTAACTAATTAATTCATTGCAAAAAGAAGAATGAGAAAGCAATGAGCGATATGTCCTAAATCGACATCTCATTGAAGCTTATGGCACTCAATTATTATTAGTCATAGTTTTTATGGTTGGGTGTCTTAAGATTTTAGTTCAACGGAAATGAAGTAGTTGCAATTGAACAGGCGGTAACGTATTCCAAGATGGATCTTATCTACAATGAACTTGTTCAGCGCAAATGGCTGCTTTCATAGTCCGCCGGCTGGCGAGCCAGCCGGCGTGCCAGCCGAGGCAGTGTTAGGGGGGAGTAGGGAGGCAGACAGTCGGCCAGCCTCTTCGAAGGGCTGTAAACAACGAGAGACAAGAGCAAAAATCAAACAACCAGGGGCTCGTAAAAATGGTCTGTCTGTCTCCCTTCTCCTTCTGCCTCCCTTCTCCCCCCTAGCACTGCCTCGGCCGGCGGACTATGAAAGCAGCCAATGAGTAATCGTGAGTACTGCGAGTGCTGGCGAAGCCGATGAGTGGCCGTTATCGATTATGGAAGTGCAGAACGTCAGGAATGCAGATTAATAGCGCACATCTTGCAAATTGCTCAAGAGGGTAATTGGACAGTTAGCGCAATGCTCGGAGACAGATGGGTTTCGGAAGACATTCTGTAAAAGGCAACATGTGTCGAAATCATATTTTGTCGTGGGCCATAGCGCTCGAGGTGGTGCATTGACCTGTTATCGCACCACTCGACTAGACCAGCCGGCGTATCATTCATCTTCGGAAACTGATTAGCACTACTGCGACATCACAGTTTTTTCAAATAAGCATTAGTAAGCAGCTTACACCTAATGTCTCCGCAATGAAAATTAACGATCAAGTAAACCTTAGACATTAAGCCACGCACCGCGATTGCTTTCGTCTTAAAGACGGCCTCGTAGTGGCATGACTTCCCATTGAACTGACGCGACCAAAAAATCTGCATGTCGATATTCGTACCCTCCTCATACGCTACAGCATTCGGATGTAATGATGGATCCGGTCAGGCCAAGTTGTGGTTATCGAAATTCATTGCAATGGCTCGAATCGAGGTGTAAGGAACGAAATACGCATTTCACCGAGAAACATTTGAAAATTGAAGTGCAAAAGCTGGATTGTTGATTATGGTCAAAATGTTACTTCTTAAGAGAGGAGTAACTCGGTGTTTCGGTGTTGACCCGCCACAAGTGGATAGATACAGAGGAGGACAAGCGCGTGCGATCTGCTTTGTAGGTTTGGTTCAACTTCTGGTAAGAGTAGAAAAAAATTAATTAAGAAATAAGTTGTTCCTCATCAATGACAGCGCTCTCAGGAGAATCCGTTTCATAACGACGTGTACTTGATGGCGACGAAGACCGTTCCGTCGTCGAGACTCGATCGGGTGCTTGTGCTCTACAGGCAACGTGCTCCTTCCTCATTACAATACAAAGGCGTCACTTGTCCTCGTTTGGTTAACGGAGCTTCATCTAGACATCCCTTTACCATCGGCACAGGGACAACGCTAACAGACGATTTGAATTTCTTTTTGGTTGCAGATATCACTTCTCAAAAGAATCTCAGTATTTTGCTCGAAGATTAAGTTTGAATTTAAACAGCCATCCAGACACTTTTATCATCATTTAACCTCGAGAAAAAGCTCCAATCCATCATCATCCCATCTGCTTTCCAAAGAAGACACTTCCGGGAGATTGGCCCGAATGCAGATAAAGACATGTTGATACAGATCTCTCCTCCTTCTAACCACTTGGAATCCTCCTCATCATTCTATCCAACTGACAGCATGATCTAACAAAAATTCAGTATGGTTTTCTGATCTTGTAAGATGAGCCTGTTATCAATCGAACGCGGTTGGCCAGGTATGAAAATCGTGGCCTTATGGCAGTAGTAGTCCTGATTGCCATTGTCGTGTCTGTACGTGGAATTAATAATCACTTCACGTTTGCTTTGCCTCTACGCCACACACGACCTGACTGCATGTATCTTCTTATGAACTATTGTGAACGCCTGAAAACTCCCAAGTTTTAGAAGCGAGAAGCGAAGTTCTTGTCTGTGTCTGACCCTTTCGCTGAGAAAGACGTGAGTGTTGTTTCAGACATGAGATGCTCAGAATCCCGAAGGCCGGTGTACCCTACCAAACGCAGAAAATACTTGGCGAAAGTAGTAGAAGGATATGTAGGACTTGTTTTGAAATTTTGAGGTAATCTATGCCAGCAATGAGCATTTTCGAAAGGCACTTGTAAGCCGTATTAGTCTACAAACGTCGATTCCCAATGGCTACTCCACGTAGAAATGGTAGCACTCTCTTGAGATTAAGTGTTCTAAAGTTTGATCAAAAAAAGAAAAATAAGAATGAGTAAGGAATAATTCGTAAATTGAACGCAAAATTCCAAAGCATGGCTTACGCGCACTGCGCGATCAACTTTATTTCAGTACTTGTAAAGGGATCAGGCGTCAATCCATCCAGTTTTTGGGATGCGCCCTCGGCTCGATTTCCAGTTAGAATATAATAGTAGTGGAGTGTTAAGTGCATGCACGACCTACATGCGGAATGTGCTCATCCGGTGCACAACTAAGCGCTTTTATCCTCCCGTAAGAGCCCGATCACACGCAGCCGAACCCGGAGGTATGGAAGCTACGGTTGGCTTGATTGGGAATCGATCGGGCTTCATTCCTCAAACCAGCGTGTTATAATGTACGCTCTTGTCACTACATCATCTCCACCATGCAGATAGTTCTTCGGTAATATAGTAGTAGCAATTTGTAGCTTCAGAGGATAAACAAGACAACACAACCTCACTTCCCAATTCAGTCAATGTGCACACGCAGTTTTTTTGTAACTTGCCTGAGCTTTTAGTTT
The DNA here is from genome assembly GCA_000469685.2 of Haemonchus contortus. Taxonomy (NCBI): domain Eukaryota; kingdom Metazoa; phylum Nematoda; class Chromadorea; order Rhabditida; family Trichostrongylidae; genus Haemonchus; species Haemonchus contortus. The sequence goes on from LS997564.1 coordinate 32,558,495, forward strand.
CAATCCGGTTACGTTACAGATTCTTGTGATTGTGACACAAATCCACACCTTCACCTTTTGATTGAGTGCTGTAACTCTGAATAAGTCGAGAAGAAAAAAAAAGATCAAGGAGACTCTTTCTCGCTTTCAATAGAAGGAGTTTAATGGGGTCTAGGTCAGCCTCTAAGCGAAAAATGAAATCTGAAATCTCAATCTCTACTGAGAATACTGCAAAAGTTTAATTGAATAAATTCAACAAAATAAGAACAGTTTGAGAGATGATAGTCAGAAATGAGCAGAGCATGGTTTCCAGAACTCAGGCCGAGCGATATCAGATATGTACAACAAGGAATGGAAGGCGTAAAAAATTTTTGCGATTTCGCTCTAAGAATCATGGTTCATGTTCCATTTTCTTTATTTCTGCTTCTTTTATACTATACCCACTCCAAATCTACTCGACTGAAGCTGTCTCCATTGACGAGGAGACTGGAAAATCAATAAATTAGCATGGAGAGTAATGGACCCCCAGTTCGTGTTGCTGTGATTTTTCCAACGGTTCGTCTTAGCAACCAAAACTTCTGCATTAATATCAAGAAATTCACCTGCCGCGTAAAGCTTCGTAACCAATCCTAAATAAAAAAGCAATTTATGTCAATCAAAAAAGATAGTGAGCTTGGAGAGACTGCAACAGGCTAACACCACCTTGGCTAATGCTCTTTCCTGTCACTGAGACTACGGAACGGGTGCCCCATTGGATCGACAGTCAGTTTTGTGGAATTCTAGCGGACGTATGATAGGGTGCTTTCAGATTCCACTGCCGCCCTTTGCTTCGACCGACAGACCGACCTTCCGTCTGGTCACGTGCTGACAACACTGAACACTAATGGATTTCGAGCCCTCAAGAATCACTTAGCCTTGAACACTATCTAACCTAGCTCAAGCTATACAAGGGGCTCAGTATACAGGAACTGCCATCGGTTAGACTCAGCTTCCCTAAAAAATTTTCTATGGCATGGTGCCCGGACTAATAATAATCCGGTTTTGTTACAACGCCACGGAAGATCTTCTCGACCCCCACCCCCCCCCCCCCCCCCCCTTACTTCTCCCTGTAGAGGACATGATTGCTCTAAATTTCAGATCCAGGCGTCGTTTGCCTCCAACTTGTGAGAAGGTCTCAGTTGTGAAAAGGATAAAGAGCATCTCCTGAAGAGCACTTTATTATCGATAGAGGGGAAAACGCCTGCAGACAGTGCCAGTGTCTGCTTCATTATTGCCAAAGTCTTTCAATAAAAAGGAGTCATTTGTTGGAAGGAGCTGAATCTGAGTATCCCTCCTTTCACATTCATCAGTTCGCTACTTTACGGAGCTTTTCAAATCGACCAAATTGAAGGTTGATAATCTTTCATCAAATAGCAACCCAGGAGAAGCAGGAGTATAGACCAAACTTTAAAAAATTGGATAAAATTTATTGATTGATCTTTAGAAAAAAAAAGTCATTTAAAGTAAAAAATCCATTAAAAAGGTTCATGACTTCCGAAGTTTTGGTAATATGAATGGTGAGCGATATCGGTGAGGAAATATGGAATGCGAAGATAGGAACAGGATGCTGCGACCTTTGAGAAGTTTTCTTTTGCTTTTTTGATTCCTATGGCTTCTGTAGAGCAGCTACACCAGGACAAAAACGTCTAAAAGACTTCGCATTGACTAGGAAAGCTTGAAAAATGAACGAACGGTCAAGGACATCAACTAACTTGCAGTTCAAGATACTGTGGTGATTCCACTGGTTCGCCCTAGGATCGAAAACCTCAACTGAATTAAGTACTACTGAACCATTATAGCCACCAATGGCATACAACTTTCCATTGACTGCAGCCAGTCCAAACTGAAAACGACACAACTCTTCATCAAAAAAAAATGGATAAAGTGGTATAAGGAACACAGCTGACTTACACCACGTCGGCTACAGCTCATACGAGCCACTGGAGTCCATTTATTAGCACGGAGGTCGTACTTTTCAGCAGAGCTCAAACTTCTTGAATCTTTGTTGGATCCACCCGCAACATACAATTCGCCATGGAGCACTGCAGAACCAGGACTATGCCGAGAAATTGACATGGGACAAACCTCTTCCCATCTACCGACTCGTGGGTCGAACCTGAAACATGAAAGGCTAATTTGTTGGCTGTTTCAAATGCATTTAAACATTTGGTCAGAATTGATCCCGAAAAGACCTCAACAGCAAAAAAAAATGGTTCAGGACCAATGTAAGCACAAAAAAAATCAGCTCTCATGGACGGCCCCCGAAAATCCTCGCCAATTTATCGGAGAACTGTACTATCGTTGCACTCTCCTGATTCTGAATATCGAGGAGGTCAATACTCCTGCATGCCCTAAACTATGTGATTATGAGTTCGTTTCGAAAGGTTTATAATTGTGAGTATGTTTTCGACTCCACTGAAGGAAAATTTATCGAAATTTTAACAGCTCAAAGTGTTGATAATCATCAAGGAAGATTGTTTTGAAATTGCCATACGACACAATCATGATTTTTGGACCCTTTATTCTAATCGTTTCACAGGACTGGTCCTCTTTCTCATTGTTTCACGAGAGTAATCAAAGATGTTGAGTGCTAAGAAGCTCTGCTCAAAACGGTACGGAGTCACCGGAATGAAAATGGCCCACCTCTCTACGGTATTTAAAACAGCCTCTCCTTTGCCCCCTCCCACTGCGTATAGGCAGCCATCTAACACGGAGACAGCAAGACGGGCTCGACGTGAACCCATAGGTGCCACAGAAGTCCACTCATTTCGCCGAACGTCATAGCTGAAGCGACACCGTGGAATTCTGTGAATGCGATAGTCGATCAAAACTGCCCTTACCATTCAACAGCGTCAAGGGCTCGGCCTCTTACTCCCTCAACGCCGCCTACTGCATAAAGGTGGTCGTCAAGAGCACCTACACCCAGCATAGTTCGAGCAGTGGGACAAGGAGCGACGTCAGACATCCACTGGTCAGTGGCAGGATTATATCTGAAGAGATGCATTGAGAAAATGAAATTCCTTCCCATCTCACATGGCTATGCGAATGGCTTCGAGGAAACAACAATCATTCAATTCCAGTGACAGAATCAAACTTTGGAAGAATATGCTACAAAAATCACCTATACATCATTTTGAAAATACAGCCCGTGTAGAGTGAATTAGTTTGCGATTATTTCTGAGTTTTTTAATGAAAGCAGATCTTTGACTAACCCTATTTCTAGTGAAATAGCGGACTCACACTGTACTTAAGATTGAATCAAAGGTAATACTACAGGAAACAGCTTTCATTTGAAGATGTCTGCTATTGGCTGCTTTCATAGTCCGCCGGCCGGCCGGCGTGCCGGCGGAGGCAGTGGTAGCGGGGAGGAGGGAGGCAGACAGATAAGGAAACAGTCCACGCCCCTTTGAGGGGTTGAAAACAAACAACCTTCGAAGGGGCGTGGACTGTTTGCCTTACACTGTCTGCCTCCCTCCTCCCCCTTAGCACTGCCTCCGCCGGCACGCGCGCCGGCACGCCGGCCGGCGGACTATGAAAGCAGCCATTCAGTTAAATAATACCGTACCTCTCGATGTTCTTTAGAATATTGAGTTCATCACGGCCAGACACAGCGTAAATGAACCTGTCGATAACAGCAACGCCGCCATCGTACCTTAAAAAAATTCAGATCTTTTCAAAATGGCAAGCATATATTGGGATTGTTGTACCTTTCCTGGTTCAAAGGAGCAACGTACTGCCACACAGAATTATCACCTTCAAGATCCAGGCGTTCGACACTTCTCTCATTTTCTCCACCCACTGAACTGGCATATGTGAAAATGAGAGCATTAACTTTTCACAGATGAGTAGAGCAAGAAAAAGCCAATAGGGATTTTAAGGTGAGAAAAAACCCGGTTCGACTTTTGTCTCTGTGACAATGAGAAAAAAACATATAAACGAGACTTTTGTTAAGATTTCTCATACCAACATAGATTACTCCAGCAAACACTCCACCCGCTCGAGTGCATTTTCCTTTCATATCCGAACACTCATGGGTAGAAAACTGAAGAATTAGGTCATCCTGAAACTTGGCTCAGTTCAGAACGTAGTGTTAGCTCCTGACACATATAGGTAACTAATCAGTTACGAGTAGTCTTTTAGCGAATGCTTCTAACCTTTGCTTGGTCGACGAAATCGCGGCAGGTGGCGTCTGCCATCACAAGAGCATTTTTACTTACTGTATTGACAAGAAATTCCGGCCGACAACGAGGAAATCGTACGTGCTCCAACAGCTGCAAAGGTTGAATAGAAGTCAGGATCTGAAGAAACTTCATGCTTTTACCTTCGAGAGGAATTGCTTCCGAGACGACACGTCGAACTCAACCCATCGAATTAATGCACCGAAAACCTGGAGTCATACTTGTCGGTAACATACTTTGAAGATAACAGTACCCAGAAGGGGCCAAGGATTCAATCAAACTGAGGCATTACCTCCTCTTCAGAGGGTACAACGAGCTCATCGTTAGACAGGAGCTGGAACAGTTGATTTATTGAAAGATGGTGAAACTCTTCAATGCTTATAATGTCCTGAAAAAAGAAAACGAAGTGTTCGTGAACGACGAGCTTGAAGGCACAGTTCACGATAATTTTGGGTAATCCAGATCACGATTAAAAATGGAAGACAAGATCGAAACTAGTGCGAATGAGGTGAAGAAACTGCGTGCATCGGTGTTTCCAAAGTGAAAAAGGCTTCGAAAGACCGGAAAAAGGGGGCTGGACGTGAATGAAGCCAGAAAAATGAAGAAGAGTGGGGCGTCCGGACGAGCTAAACAGTGTGTTTCACTGCGCGCGTGTGGGTCCTGGTGTGAATAACAGACAATCGTACGCCAAAATTCTTCCACTTATAAGCATAAATAAAAAAAACCTAGTAACAGCACAAGTAGCTCACCTTTTTCAGCCTCTAGGAGTAGGAAATAAAATAAGGGATCGCGGCAGCAAAAAGAAAAACAGAGGAAAAAAGAATGGGAGAAAAACATCGCCTCATCACTCGGCGATTAGCTGATTGTGCGTGGGTCCTAGAACGAATAATAGCAATCTGTATTGTCTCAACACTCGTCTAACGTGACACCGATCGAGGGGCGGGAAAGCGAACTACGGCAGCAACGGGGCTTCCACTATGCCCTGAGCGCTGAGATTGTGGGAGTGAGAGAGACCCTTCTACCACCCATGGGGGGCGCTGAGTATTCCCAAAGGAAGAACTCAGTAACCTTTTTATCGTGAACCGTGCCTTTAAAAGCAGAAACTAGCTACCTGGAAATTCTCCACGATGTAGTCATCAGCGCAACGGACGAGCTCTTGACAGGAGTGACTGTCAGCAAATTCTCGAATTCCTAAGCAATTCGACGGGCGTAACTGCTTCTTAAGGAAATCACAACAGGCTTCCTAGGTGTTCATTAGGTAGTACAAATTGTCGCTATTTATCGAAATCTCGAACATAGAGAACCTTAATTTCGCCCAGCTGGAGCAGACAAGCAGCGTGTAGGATGCTCGGTATGCTCACGTCGCTGGTCTTTACCTTACCAGTATAGCAAAAATTAATCAGAGCATCTAGCGCTGCCCCTTCAATATCGAGCATTTCTATTTCTGCTGAAAAAAAGAAACCGATAAGCGAAGTAATGCATAGCTGACATTTTGATGGAAAACATAATGAGACTGTAGAAGCACACATCGCAGGTCATGAACGTACGCTGCCGCGATTCGATCATTTCACTTGTGAACATGGCTCTGAAGTAGTCCGAGTATGCAGCGAGTACGACTCGATGGGCGCTGATACGGAATTCCTGGGGAATCCCTCATTCAGAGTCACTAAATCAATCCATTCGGTGTGGCTTACCTTGGCTACCAAAGTCACATCACAAAAGCGACCGTCATCACGTAATGCAGCGAGTTTGGTGGCAAGAAAGAGATTGTGAGTTTGACTCTGAAAAGGTGAATGTTCGCTAATGAATAAGGAAACATATTTTAATAAAGAAAGGAGGCTCGTGGGTGGGACACTCATTGCCGTTGTATGAAAGGAGGCTGGGATTACGAGGAAGAAAAAGTCCCTCGAACTTTTGATTTGATGTCTTTCCATTTAATATGCAAGTGGCTGCTTTCATAGTCCGCCGATGAACAACAATGAATGAAAGATGAAGTTTCTTTGGAGATGAGATGACAGGATAGCGGTCAGCTGTCAGTTACTTACGGAAAGGAAAGGATTGGCCGCGACAACAATCTTTTACTATCAGCATCAAATACCCTTGAAATGACCTCGTAGAATATATTTTGACCAGTCGGATCGCCCATAACGCCGGGCTCTCCTCCTTCTTGTGTCAAACACCCTATCCCGAGGAATGTGCAATTGAAGGAATTTTTTCCCCTTTTTCGAAGTTTATGTCCGCTGTTTAGCTGAGCGAGAGTATGAAACTGAAACAGAGCTCTACTTGATTATGTCGTCGTAGCATATCGCATAGGCTTTTTTTGAAGAAAAGACATCATTTCAAATCAAATCAAGACATCAAATTCATCTCAAAGACATGTCCCGATGATGGTTTAACTGATTGACAATTAAAGCCTTGAATGTTACTCACCAATGTTGTCGAGCGATGATGCATTATGACACATTATTAGATTTGGTTATCAGGGAACTTTTCTTCGCTAAGGATTTATTACTAATTGGGAATCCCAAATCACTGGCGGTCGGATGAGTGTAGTAGTAAAAGATATCGAAACAAAAAAACTTTGATGTGTCACTGAGTCAGAAACTTTGCTGGATAGCGGTCGTAGTCCAACAGCGGGAAATAAACCAAATTTTCATCTTGTTATGGAGAATTGCCTTCGATTGGTTTCTATCAATGCATCTGCCTGTTTTATTAAATGAAAATTATCAAAGAACAATGTTTGAATACCAAGGTATGGCCCTTGACATGAAGGGAATAGCGAACCAACTCGCTTTAGCCTTCTAAGCTCTTTGTCAGCCCTTGCTCGTTTGTTATCATCAATCACCTTCGGTCCCATCGTATCCTACACTACCTATTAAAGTGTTCCATCGTTAATATGAATGATGTTGTAGACTTAATGACTCTCGTCTTCTATGGCTCGTTATCTCTAACAGTTGTTATCAATCTTTATCACTGAACATCTACGGTCAGCTCTTAATCCATAACTCTTACTAAGGTACCAATGCTCCACCGTTAATACAAAAGAGGTAGCGGATCCTGCGGCTCTCGCCTTCTGAGGTGCTTTATCACCTCTTCCAAGTGTTATCACCTCTATCACATATCACCAATGTTCCCGTTCTGTCGCCTGTGCTCCCACCAAATTTGAACGCTCTTGGTCCACGGGGACAGGAGTTATGAAATTGCGACATAAAATTTTTATAGTGCACGTCTCGCCCCTTGTGCACGGAGTAGGGTCCTGCCACTTATCATAAGTGTTGTCATCCTGCCCCCCGTACTCCTACCACGCTGCAGGTTCATGGGGTTCATGAAATGAGAAGGGTAGAGATTGGAGAAAGAGCAGTGAATAGAGTAGCTAAGTTCCAAATTCTGTATAGGCCAGTGTCAATTGAAGTCGCAATGCTCCACACTCACTACATTACGCAGCACTCGCCCCATTAGCCTACACACCAATTTACTGCTTTTCATATAAGAAGGAACGTTGGATGAAGTTAGGTTTTCCATTTCAATACATTTATCGTAATCATAAACCTTTGCTGACGGACAGACCGACAAACCGACACACCAAGCTTCTGCTTCATTAATAAGATAAGATAGCAGATCATGACGATCTCTGGATTACAGTCGATTCGGTCCTGGGGTTACCAGCAATTTCTGAAAAGTTTCTGATAAACACTTTCTAAGATGGAATTAAAACAGACGTTTCTTTCTGTTATCCCATCCAAAGTAATCCTTTGCAAAAAAGAGCCTGCGGCTTGGGTGTACAGGGAGATGAGGCGCTTTTTTGACGGAAATTGATAGGACTACTCTAGAATAAAGCGATAACAACGAAACAAGCGCAAAAAACGATGAACAAAAATAATTACAAAGGGTCAAAAAAAGAGCTGGAAAAGGGTGATTTTAAAGTGGTAAAAAAAATATTTAAAAAAAAAAAAATTAAAAAAAAAAAAAAAAAAAAAAAAAAAAAAAAAAAAAAAAAAAACACCCGGCTCGATTCAGTATCACAACAACTTTTTACTTAGATACATGCCTAGCTTCATTGCTGTCCTTAAAATACTGTCCTGGACTGCCGGCCACCACGGTATATTCTAGGTCGGATTTGATTGCGTCAAAGACCAAGATAAGACCGACGGACTCGTTGAGGTAAGCTGCCTCTACTAGGGAACGGATAGTAGGTCAATTAAATTGCCGAGTCAGTGAAGTCGAAAGGTTTTATAATTTGAGTCGGGACACTTTTGTTACTTGTGCCTGTGAAAGTTTTTTTCAATGAAAGATATATTCAATAAATACTTCTGTTGTTAAATGAGTTAACCTCAAGCACGTGACGGTGGTTTTGACATCTGAGGAATGGAGCCCCAAAACATATGCCGTAATCGAATTACTTTTACCTCGAACTCAAACATATCTTCCACTTCTCCATTACGTTTGTTCTTCGAAAGAAGCGAATTCAAATGACCTGACATTACCAGGATTTTGTACTTTATCTGCTGGTTTCACGACGTTTTCCTTTGTCGGCACTATCTGAATGAAAATATTTAGTAGACCGATCGACATTCACTGATTGTAAGGTAAAACGTCAAGAAAATTAATAAAATCGATAAGATAGATGAATCAGAATCAATAGACAGGAAGAAGAAATAAAATCGAGAAATAAAAGTACGAGTGAAAGGCCCTCGTGTATTCCACTCCTTCTATACTGGTAGGACTTCCATCCCACATCCCATATATCTAGAAATCCCAGGGATCTAGAATCTCACAACTTCAATCTCTGAATCTAGAACTGCCCTACAAATCAGTCACCCGTAATTCTCGCGATCTCACTTTTGCAAAAATTCACTAACGGCGAATTCGGTGAATTTGTAGGTATATATGCAATAGTAACTCGTGAACTAGACTTGGGAGTTACCCAACTCCAATCCAAAAGTGATTGATCGCGAGAATCGTGGGTGACTTGGGTACTTGAGTTCTTTGAAAACAACCAATCGTTTGTAAGCCAATGAGAACTTGATGACGGCAGAATGAAGGACAAGAGAGCAATCCTTTTGCGGATGGGTAGAAGATTGAAGTGATAGTATGGACCGAGATGCTAAGACGAATTTTATGCAGGAAGGTTCAGCCGACTTAATGCAATGTTGTACGGCAACAGACCCATTCTAAAGGACGTATGAGTCAGAAATTTGTTGGATGCCTCCTCGATGATAGACGTCTCCCGATGAAAATCGATCGACTGGGACTGTCGAAGAATTCATGAACATGACAGAACATACGAAAGCTGCTTCTGATAATGAAATAGTCCAAGCCCTCTTGTATCTGCGGGACAGTTCATTTCATAGTGAACATGAGGTAAGAGAGAGTTACTCATTAAAACTCCGCCATTTCCCTCGCCACGATATAATTCTACTGGTCAAGTCCATTTTCTACCAACAGTTTGCATGTGGTCAGTGTTTCATCCATCTTGAAGCTCCCACTACCCTCAGCTTATCTAGGAATGACCTCTCCCCGATGAAAATCCTTCTTTGCACCGGAATGAATCGATGAAGCCGTCCAACCAAACAGCTGCACTCTGGCCTTCAGCTTGCAGGCGCAGTGCACAAGGTGGGAACCCAGTCAGGCGTCATTTTCAGTCATAATGTTTCCGAGAAGCACTTTTTTTCATATTTTACGGGAAAGGTTCGGATCAAGTAAGATCCTTCTCATCAACTTATCTAACGTAACAACACGACCCGTACTTGATTTAGCTATTTTCTACTGTCGGGTAGTTCTGCTCTCATAACATCCACCCAAGTAGGATGGGGAAACTGAGAGATTCGTTAAAAGTTCGATTTGTGAGTCGATCCTTAGATTTTGGGAGCAGTAGCTGCTCCATTCGGTATGTTCAAGGTTGAAGTGAAGCGGAGTTCGCCGCCTTACAAATTTGAATGAAGCCCTTCATATTTACGTCGTTTACGGTAACCCGAACATGCCTCGCTGCGAATGAGCCTTTGGTCAAATGCCCTTCACCTCGCCCTTACTCAATGGTATGCATCCCCCTATGATAGAACCTGAAATTGTAAAAAAGGAGTAATAATCACTCGACAATCGCTGACAGACCCATGAATGCTTTTGGCTAATAATAGGCATATGTATTCGATGCTACCAAAGCAAATGATGTCCTTCAAAAGCGGAAATATGAGGTTAGGAAAATAGGAAGGTCTATAAAAATTGTAATCGAACCACAAGTGAAGCTCTCGAACTGATGAACACATTTGACAGCATTATTGAGTTTATTGTTATTCTGAACTTTTCACGAGGTTTGTAAACAAGCTTTATTAGGCCAACGTTTCGGCGATATCGCCTTCTTCAGAGCCTGAAAGGATCATAACAATTTGTGATTACCCGATCAAACGTCTCCACCGACTCGCCGAAGTTCGAACCCCCAGGGCACGCAAGTGATCGAAAGGAGAGGCACTCACCGTAGCTTCGTGGAATCTTCGAAACCACCCAACAAGTGATGGTGCCAACCGACCAGTGTCAGCTGGGGTAAATCTTCATTAAAAGTCACTGCGGGAAGGCCAATCTTATATGAGGCCGCAGCTCCCGTGTGACTGCGAGACATTCTTCCCTACGATTCATTTTTGGATCGGTGACTTGTAACCAAAATGCCTCGAGGGTTTTGCGTGCGCACAATTCTGACTCCTGTGCTACGACCTCCACGGTGACCTCAAAAACGCCTCCGTTATGCTTTCGAATTCGGTGACTCCCTAAGGCAGTAGACTCTTTCAATCGTCTCACGCCATCTGTGTGCTCCTTAACCCTCACGTGAAGTGGTCTTGCCTTTTCTCCAATATACTCATCACCACAATCCCGGCAAGTAATTCTGTAGACCACTCCAGACATGTTACAATCACCTTCCCTTCCAGCTGGGCAGGCCACACAGTTTGTGGTTGTACAGAGGCGATCGTACAGCCTGTTCCTAACTAGCCGCTTCTTTAGATTGTAGGGTGGTACGTTTACAATAGCAACTAAATTTTCCAAACACGATCTCTTCAGACACTTTCTGATGGAAGCATTGACCTCATCAGAAATGAATGATAGTACAAAAAGAATCTTTCCTTCCATCGGAGTACAACCATGTCTGAGGATCCAACCGCCAGCAGAAGCTTTACGCGTTGCTGGAAAATTGTAGTAGCCGTTCGACCAAGCTATATCGTGTGCCATATTTGGCGACTCTTTTCGCTCATCCTCTCCCGTGCAAACCTTCTTAGCAGTGCGGAACATATTCCTGACAACCGCCCGTTTTACATGAAAGGGTGAGCTGAGTGATAATGGACAACGATATTCTTATTGCTTGGCTTTCTATACCACTTCGTAACAATCATATCGCCTTGTAACCTCACTTGAACGTTAACGTTAGCGTGGTTGTACTCCGGTGGAAGGAAAGATTCTTTTTGTACTATCATTCATTTCTGATGAGGTCAGTGCTTCCATCAGAAAGTGTCTGAAGAGATCGTGTTTGGAAAATTTAGTTGCTATTGTAAACGTACCACCCTACAATCTAAAGGAGCGCCTAGTTCGGAACAGGCTGTACGATCGCCTCTGTACAACCACAAGCTGTGTGGTCTGCCCACCTGGAAGGGAAGGCGATGGTAACATGTCTGGGGTGGTCTACAAAATTACTTGCCGTGAATGTGGTGATGAGTATATTGGCGAGACGGCAAGACCACTCCACGTGAGGGTTAAGGAGCACATAGATGGTATGAGACGATTGAAAGAGCCTACTGCCTTAAGGAGTCACCGAATTCGAAAGCATAAAGGAGGCGTTTTCGAGGTTACCGTGGAGGTCGTAGCACAGGAGTCAGAATTGTGCGCACGCAAAACCCTCGAGGCATTTTGGATACAAGTCACCGATCCGAAAATGAATCGTAGGGAAGAATGTCTCGCAATCACGCGGGAGCTGCGGCCTCATATAAGATTGGCCTTCCCGCAGTGACTTTTAATGAAGATTTACCCCAGCTGACACTGGTCGGTTGGCACCATCACTTGTTGGGTGGTTTCGAAGATTCCACGAAGCTACGGTGAGTGCCTCTCCTTTCGATCACTTGCGTGCCCCGGGGGTTCAAACTTCGGTGAGTCGGTGGAGACGTTTGATCGGGTAATCACAAATTGTTATGATCCTTTCAGGCTCTGAAGAAGGCGATATTGCCGAAACGTCAGCCTAATAAAGCTTGTTTACAAACCTCGTGAAGAGTTCAGAATAACAATAAACTCAATAATACAGTTATGCCGAGGTTCATAGAAAGCCGTACTTGGACATTTAACAGCCATTTGTGCTCCTTGCTGATGCATAATGAACAACTCACAATGTCCATCCCACGTGGGAACGGTACTACCATCGTATATATAGGCCAAATTTTATATCAGGAATGAAAAATGCGATCGAGAGACAAGGTCTCCGTGCGGTGTATGGTCGATTACTATTAAAGGCTGAAGCTCCAAATGACAACTTCAATTCGGTCGGTGTGCCTGAGCAGGAGTACTTCGTGACCTGTATGGAATTTCATTTTGAATCCCAGCTAACCTTACACGATGTTTAACAAAAAATTAAGCTCATGCTCACTCTCGGCAAAGTATTTTTAACTTCTGGGCTGTGAATGACAATGAAATTTATTTACATGTTTATTCACATTATAAACAAAGATCTACATTCTCCTGCATCACATGTCGTCCCGTTCATCATCTATTTCCTCGAGCGGGCGCCAGCAACTTCTCTAGTCGTCCCTGTAACGAGCCAGACTGGTCCAGTTGATCGTCTTCGCTCAAAAGAGACGAGGCACAGCATTCCTTCAGTTCAGAGCTGTTTTAGTAAAAGTCTGACCAATTTGCTGGGGCCGTCCTGGTATTCAAAAATACATAAAAATGGAAAGTGAAACCAATAAAAAAATAATAAAAACATAATACAATTGATTTTCAAAAAATCCCGAATCGACTCGAATACATGCTCGAAATCTCTACTTGAGCTCTTCCGCACCTAGGTATCCCTTAATCATTTCCCACTGGCCTCCCTCAATGCTGCTTTCATTGACTCCAGACTGGGGTGACGAACTTGACAGGCCTCTCTTTCAACGTTACTTATCGTTCTACTGTATACTACTCTAGAGGTAGCGCTTGAAGGCGAAGAAGTCTGACTTGGCCTAATGATCAGGTTTTTACTTTTATGAAAAAGCTGTAGTTCGAAAGTGAAATAGGGGGTCAAGTATGTATGGAACCCAGCATATAAGAGCTGACATCGGTTGGATTTAGTTTCTGTAAGAGATTTTCCCTGGATGGAGTAAAAAAAAGAAAAACCTATAAGAAAAACCCGTTTCGTTGCGACGCATACACAAAATTTCGAAATCACTTGACAGCGAAAGGCCTCATCGATTCTCTCAATCGTACTTCTGCTTCATGCTTGTTCCTCCCTTGAATATCCTGGTGCCGCTTGACTTCACTTTGTTGGAGGGTCCCTTTTGTGAAAGGGATATGAAGCGTCATCTGGAAACCCGTTCATTGGAGATAAAGGGGGAAGTGCAAGTAGACAGTATCTGTTTCTACTTTGTTGTTGCTGTGACCTTTCCATGCAGTTCTGCTCAACTAAGCTCAGGAAACATGAATCTGATCATCTCTTCTGTCACATTTATCAGTTCTTCACTTTACTGAACTGTTCAAACCGATCAAATGAGAAAAAAACTTTCATTGAATAGCCCCTCCAGAGGAGCAGAGGTCAGTTTCCAGGACACTGAATTAAATTGATTGATTGATCATCACAGAAGTAATCACTCTAAGTAAAGCATCAAATAATAAATGCACATGATTCCTAAGGTTTCGGTGATATGAATAGTGAGCGGTTTCCGAGCTATTAGGAATGCGGAGAATGATGTTGCCACCTTTGGGAGATTCTTTTGCTTTCATGATTCTTGAGGCTTCTGTAGAACAGCCACACCAGGACAGACATGTCTAAAAGAGATTATATCGGTGAGGAAAGCTTCAAAGATGAGCGTACAGTCAAATACACCAACTTACTCGCAGTTCATGTCACTGTGTTGTTTCCACTGATTTGTCTTAGGATCAAAATCTTCAACTGAAGTATGAATTACGGAAGCATTCTGCCCACCAATGGCATACAATTTTCCACTGACTACAGCCAGTTTTAACTGAAAACGACACATCAAACACATAAACACATTGCCTATATAAACTCTCATGAGTATGGTCGCATTCACTTTTGTCTCGTATCATGCCTTCGAATAAACCTTCCACTCAACACGATGAGGACATAACACTAACAAAGTGGATAAAGTGTTATAAGAAATACAGCTGACTTACACCATTTCGGGTACAGTTCATATCAGCCACTGTAGTCCACTTATTAGCACGGGGGTCGTACTTTTCAACAGAGCTCATTTGGATGGCTTTTTCGAGCGCATTTCAACATTTGTTCACAATTCGTCCCGAGAACACCTCAAACGAAAAAACTGGTAGAGAACCATTCCAAAGACAAAAAAAATCAGCTCTCGTGAACAACCCCCCCGCGAATCTTCGCAAACTCATCGGAAAACTCTACTCTCCTGATTCTGAATATATAGGAGGTACAGTACTCCCACATGCCCTGAACCATGCGATCAATGACTTCGTTCGAAGGACTCTTAAGGATTATGAGTCCGTTTCCGTCTCCAGTGAACGATAATTTGACGAAGCCTCGACCGCTCAAATTGCTGATCGACATCGTGTGCAGCTGTTTTAAATTTACCTTACAAGACCGTTTTCCTCGTCCTTTCTTTCTAACTGCTTCAAAAAAGTAATTCTTTTCCTAATCGTCTACAAGAGTAATCAAAAATGTAGAATGCTAAGAAACTCTGCTCAAAGCAGTACAGCGTCACCAGATCGAAACTGACCCACCTCTCTACGGTATTGAGAACAACACCTTCATTGCACCCTCCCACTGCGTAGAGGCAACCGTCTAACATGGAGACAGAAAGAGTGTCCCGACGTGAATTCATAGGTACCACAGAGGACCACACATCTCGTCGAACATCATAACTGAAGTGACACCGCGGAATTTCGGGAATGCAAGAGTCCATGAGGCCTGTCCTTACCATTCAACAATGTCAAGTTGTCGGCCTCTAATTTCCATGATGCCGCCTACTGCATAAAGGTGGTCGTTAAGAGCAGCTACACCCAAAAGAAATCGACGAGTGGGACAGGGAGCGACGTCAGACATCCATTGGTCAGTGGCAGGATCATATCTGAAGAGGTACATTGAGAACAACTGAATTCCTTTCGATCTCACATGGCTGTGCAAATGGCTTCAAGGAAACAACGGTCATTCATTTCTAGCGACAGAACTCAAATTTTTGAAGAATATGAGAAAAAAGCCACCCGCGCTTATCTTTGTGAAAGTGCAGCCCGTGTAAAGCGAACTAGTTTTTGCTTATTCCCGAGTTTTTCATTTAAAGCAGATTTTTGACTAAGTGAAATAGCGAACTCACACTGACTCAAGACTGATTCAAAGGTAATACTACAGGAAAAAAAGCTTTTGGTTAAAGCTACTCTGTTTTCAGGTAAAAACGGAGTACCTCTCAATGCTGTTCAAGATACCGATGCTCGGGTCGTAGCCACACACAGCGTAAATGGACGTGTCGACAACAGCAACACCACAATCATCCCTGAGGGAATTCAACCCTTAACATGGTAGGCTCATATTGAAACAATGTCGTACCTTTCCTGGTTCAAAGGAGCAGCGTACTGCCACACAGGATTAGCATCTTCAAGATCCAGACGTTCGACACTTTTCTGGTACATTCCACCCACTGTATTTGTACATTTTGAAATAAGAGTATCAACTGGCACTACTATGCAGAGGTGAGGAATAGTCAGAAGAAGCTAACAGGGGAACCCTTATGGGGAAAAACTTGTTAGGATTCTTGACACTGACACTCTCGTCCATCGAACTGCTTCCCACTCCTTCCTTCTTCCTCCTTTCATTTTTACACCTCCAATTATTAGCTCGGCAAATAAGTCCTGCGACAAAATGGAGACCTTTTTTATATCATTTCTAAATTTTTTAATATCTATCAAATTTCGGAAAAATATTTAACGAAGAACAACTCTCTTTCATCCTTTGAGCCCATCACTGATGCCATCTTTTCAGAAGTGAGGGAGCTGTGACTAGAAGATGTAATTGACTACCGTTTTTGGATCACAATAGTTACGAATTTCTTTTTCACAGCGGGATGCTCAAAAAGGCAGCGCATATGGTAGTTAGAAGGGGAAACACTCCGAGAGTAGGACTGATGAGTAACCTGGAACCAATCGGGATCGGTGAACTTTTGACGTGGGTCTAAAGCGAATTTTCGACGTCCGTTGTCCCTCTGTAGGGACCTGATTTACGGTTTATTCGTCATTCTCTCACGCCGTTTGCCGAACTAAAGGGATCATAGAGGCGAGCGATAGCTTTGTCCATCTAGTCTGCGTTTAGCAACTCATTGTGGATGGACTCCCCCAACCTCCATTAAATTTAGGGACGATGCTTGCCTTACCCCGAAGGCTAGTATCTCCTGCAATGAAGCGATCCAACCGATTGTTGACCGTCGATCGGTGAGCAGTGCTAGCATGGAATAGATTGCTGATATTTCGAACCGCTACACCGGCGTTTTTTCCTTGGCGTGCTTGGTAGAAGGTGATGATACGAATCGGGTGTTGTCAATTCATTGACCGTAATGATGCAAAAGCACACACGCCCTTATTCACTCATGTGTTGATTGCCCGGGGAATGTCCTACAAGTTTATCACCCTTGCTACCGTGTTCACACTGTTGATGCAAATTTTCAACGCTTCAAATTTTTTGTCGCAGGACTTATTTGCCAACCTAATAGATTCGCTCCTTGCAAGAATATGACAGACAAAATTTGATATCTACGTAACGGGAGGAGTTCCCATATTGTACGTGGGAGCGGATGAAGTGAAAGTTTACCAAATAATTATTGTTACTCTTCGCCATACCAACATATATTACTCCACTGGGTTGAGTGCGCCTCCCTCTCATCCTCGGGCATTCAAGTGTAGACGATGGAAGAATCAGGCCATTCTGCAAACTTCAAGAAATCAAAAACGTCGCGAATATGATCTTCCGATAAATTTAGGCAACTAATTCCACAAGTGAATGCTTCCTACCTTTGCTTGATCCACAAGAACGCGGCAGTTAGCATCTGCCATCACAAGCGCATTCTTACTTACTGTATCGACAAGAAACTCAGGCCGACAAAGAGGAAATCGTACGTGCTTCAGCAACTGCAAACATTAAATAGAGGTCTGTACTTGAAAAAGCGTCCAGCGTTTACCTCCGAAAGGAACTGCTTCCGAGATGACAAGTCGAACTCAACCCACTGAACAACTGCAGTGAAAACCTGGAGTCATACTTGTCGTTAACACACTTGAAGGCAAG